>JAOWBP010050768.1:0-17996 GCA_028571105.1 Tragopan temminckii | reverse complement strand
CCTGGCTCTGTGTACAGACTGGGGGCAAGGGGCTGGAGAGCAGCCCCACAAAAAGGGACCTGGGGGTTCTGGCTGGTGACAAGTTGTCCGTGAGTCACAGTGTGCCCTGGCAGCCAGAAGGGCCAGCTGTCCCCTGGGGTGCATCAGGTCCTGTGCTGCTGGCTGGGCAAGGGAAGGGGTTGTCCTGCTGTGCTCTGCCTGCTGCGGCCTCACTTGTTTTGTGAGGCTGCCAGCTGCGCTGGAGAATGTTCCCAAGTTCTGTTCTTTTCTTTTTTTTTTTTTAATCTCCTTCATTACTTTGTTCTTTCATCTCATTTATGCTTTATGTAATGGTTATAAATGTTTCATTGTTAGATCTGTTTAAACATAGTTTTGCACAGTGCAACCAGATGACCAAGAAATCCTATCATTTGAGATGTAATGTTCACTGTAATAATAGCTACAGCATGTAACTTGTGACAGTGATGGTCCTAGCTGTCATATTAGGAGAGACAAAAAATGTGAAAACCACCGTGTTTTAATTCTGTTAAAAAAAAAAAAAAAAAAAAAAAAAGCTTTAAAAAGTGTATATCATGAATTCACATCCATTTGAGAAATTCAGTAGAATTAGCAGTGAGAGCAGTTAACCCATTCATACCTAGAAATGAGGTATTTAAAATAAAACGTATGTTTGTACTTCAGGCCATCTACCTAGGCCTCAGAGAAACTAATGTACCACTTTCTGTTCTGAAGTATGGCCATCATGTCCAAAGAGAGCCCAGCTGTGGAGGTGAAGTATACTTTCAGTCTAAAATGAACAAAGTCAAAATCTGACTAATTAAAGAAACTGCTGTAAGTCCATCCTCATATGCAGCACTGCTGAAAAATGCAGCCTGCTTTCACCCTGACTGGAAATAAGCACACGTGGACTCACTTGGCATGGGATTCTGCATGCACCAAAAATGAGAGAGAGACAGAAGCTCCACAGGGACTCAGAGTTCGCTAATTTGCTTTACATTTCAGATGTTCTGATACCATGGTGATGGGCAACAGTAGAAAGGCCTAAAATAGAGTATAAGTGTTTTCAACAGCTTTCTCTTACTAAGTGCACTTCATACTATCATGAGAAAGTCCTCTTGATTTTTTTCCTCTTTCTCCCACTTCAAATAAATTGTCTAGTACCTAAAAGGTCATTTTGAAGAACTTTGCTTTTCTATAAATTACCGGATTTTGTAAAAACACTGAATATAAGTGACAATCTCTTGTCTGACTGTATTTAGTGTCTTACTTTTAGACTTGTAAGAGAGAGCCTTTAACCATTCTCTCAAAATAAAAGGGATGAGGGAGAGAGGAAATACTGCGCTGCATTTTCCTTCTGAATTTTCTGTGTTTCTTGAAGAAGAAAGGAATGACTATCCCAGAATAATTAGTGTAATGATAATAAAGAAGACTGCGAAAAGGCTTATCTTCTAAAAAACATGTTTGTTTTTTTCTTTCTGCAAAGAGTGTTTTAAGTGGCAGCCTGTCTGCTGTGTGAAGCTTCTTGATAGAGTTGCATTTGAATAAAAAGCGGCAGTTTTGTGGGATTTTGCTGATCTTGTAATTACTTTTCCCCGGCCTTCTGGAGCTAATCGGATGCCTGACTTCAATAATTTTGAAGGTATTTGAGACTAGTATGTTACTTGATGGAGCTCAGTTTATTAATGCTTCTGTCTACTTAAATCCACTACATGATCCCAGTGGTGACAAACTGGCAACCACAATTAGTGCCAGTAATTGAGAAGTAACATACTGCTCATGTAGGGCTGGCTTCCAACCTGCTCCAGACCATGCAGCCTCTGTACAGAACAGTGGGTTTTTAAAGGCTAAATTTATAGCCAGATCATGTCACCTTCTGTTGCAGAGGCACTCTGTGCATCTACAATGTGCTTTGGCTCTTGCAGGAGCAAGTCTTCTACCTGGAAATTTCCCCTGTACCTTTCAATTTTCCTCTCCACACTCTGGATATATTTTGGTGCTGCTGTGATGCTCAATGGTCCATTCCAGTGCAATAGTAAGATGCTTCCTGGCTGTGGCTTAAAAGTTGCTTTAACATTTTTCTGCACTAACGTAGATATTTTTTTTTTTCTACCCCAGTAATTTTCAGTTCTTAGCTCCTCAGGCTTCTGTAGTTACATTGTCCAGAGCACTACCAGAGCCAGAAATCTCTGTGGGTCATATAGCATTTTCAGCATCAGGTATCTTTATGCAGGAGCATCTTGTCTTTTTGCATCATCCAGTGCTGTTGATGCTAGTTCCTGATTTTTTCAAGTGCTGATTGGCACTAAGGTGCAGTTGTTTGTGCACTCATTGCCATATTACTTTTCTGTGTGTGCAGAAGAGCAGTGTGAGATTCAGATCATGAGGTCGCCATGTAAAACCATGTGGGGAGGAGGAATTGAAAAGACTGCGAAGGCAGGAGGATCCTTTTTTTTTGCTTCAGTTTAACTCCTAACCGATCTCCTTGGTTTTTCCGGCTTCTACTGAGGTGCAGGCAAGAGCAGAAGGAGAGCTCTCAATTTCTACTCATGATTATTCCATTTCAGATATAATTGAAGCACTTTGTAATTTGCTCCTAAAAAAGGACAGGGTCACTTGAGCTTTTGTCACTTGCAGTGACTGCTTTGTTAGTTACTCTTCGTTATAATACCATTTTCAATAGTATGAGGCTTGTAGAATAATCTGCTGCTCCAACATTTTTTTGGGGCAATGCTCTACTTGCTTTCAGGGCTGCCAGTTTTAGCAGGTGATGAGAATTCTCTTGGGAAATATTGGAGCTCAGACTTTAACAGACCGATCTGTACCACAGTGGAGTCTTTACATTGATTTGCAGGGACTTTGCTTCAGGCCTTCAACTGATGCAATTTGGGATTTTAGAAAGTGGGGGATCTATGAGAATTACAGTTTGCATTTCTTCCTTGCACACACCCGTTCGGAGAGTCCCACAGGTCCCGGTAACCATGGCAACAGAGTACCAGTTATGGATTTAGCCATGCCAAACCGTGCAAAGATGGGATATATCAATAACCCATTTTAGAGAAAAGGAGGTGAGAAAGATTAAACGATTTCTCCTGATTAACGCATGCAGAATAAGGCACTGCTGGAAAAGGCAGCTGAGCTGCTGTAATGGCTCGTTGCTCAGAAGTGTGATCCTTCTGCATCCTTCCTTTCTGCTGACAGGCCACCAGCCCTGCTGCACGGTGGCCCGTTGTCTTTCTGAGCCACACAACACCACTATTTGTCCACGGTTTGCTTCTGTGTAGCAAAGGGAGCGGCGGAGGGAGGTGAGGAGTGGAGGTGGGCTCCTGCCCAAGGGGCGGCAGTGCCCGACATCCTGTCCCTTCCTCAGTAGTCAAACAAAAAGCTTTCCTTTTCTGAAAGGCTTGGGTGGAGATATAGGTCATAATGCAGATCCAGTTCTTTCTCACTCTTGGCATCTTCTGATATGTCAGGTGACGTGCAGAAGCCCGCTTAGTTGGTGCCTTGCCTTGAATTACTGCATAGCTTGCAGAGTAGTTGCCATTTAACACCAGTGGAGCAAAACCTCTTGCTGTGCTGTTACTGCTGATACCACCTGAACCCATGGGACTGGTGCTACGAGCACCTGCAGCTCCAGCACATGGTGCCTGCAGCCCCGCGCTCCCCTCATGCTGCTCATCTCCTGCTTGGCCACAGCAGCTCCAAAACCCCCCGGCTCCCTTCCTCTGCTCCCCAGGGTGCAGACGGCTCATCTCCCTGGCGTGTATTTCATGAGACGGCATATTTGTTATCGATTAATTCCGCGCTGGAAGTACACCCATCATTCTTGGCAACATATGGCAACTAATCTGTCCTTAAGCAGTTAATTAGGCACCATTTGTATGCACATGTCGCCCTTAGCTCACTGCAGATCCTGTCGGAAGCTGTTTGTTCTGGGCTTTCGCTTTCCTTTGTGTGGAAAAATGAGATGTTTCTTATCCATTGTCTTCGTGTGTATTCTTCTTAAAGAACAGAAGTAATGAGGCGCTGCACCAGGCTGTGAGGCTGGGATAAGTGAGCTGGGATAAGTGCAATCTGGTCCAACAGTGCTGGCCTCAGGCTAGGATGTGGGGGATGCAGCTTTTACATGATTATGGGGCAGGGGCTAATTTGGCAGGAACTGCCCTCCCTGTGCACTGAGAGGGGCAGAACTTTTTCAGGCAAGGATCCACTGCAAGGATCTGACAAATTTTCAAAGCAAAAAAACAAAAGCAAAACACAAAAAATGAGAATATGGAGCTGCTCAAGATTGTAAACGCGGTGTAGATGTTACAAGATCCTTTACCTATTATTATTATTTATTGTTTTGGATTACAGTCATTTTTGCAGTCCCAAAACATTGCTCGTTTCTGTTAAGCAGTCTGTATGAAAGTCCATGAAAGGCCATGAAAGTCCATGAAAGTTTGAGGCTGGAATTGTCTTACTTTTCTGATGGAAGTGGGGAGGCTCAGCAAGGTGGGATGATGTGATGTGAGTCATTGGTTCTAGATGTAGAAACCGACTCTGGCTTCTGAAGTCAGATCCAACACTGCATCTAAAAGCTGCCTTTCTTCCCTAGCTCAACTTGTAGTTTAGTATCTTGTGTCTGACATCTGGAGGGCATTCTAACAATTTCAGAGGAAAAAATGTGTAATGGACAATCAATAAACTGCTTGTTGGAGAAATTTTCTCCTACTGGAAGGATAGAATCAAGGACTGAAAGGCATCAGAAGGCTTCTCAGTGCTGTTCATCAATTATCACTGCTGTTTGGCTCCTGAAATTGAATGGTGAGCTCAGTGTCTGACTTGGTTTGAAGATACAGAAAGCACATGTTGCTTCATTACTCCAACTTCAGTAAACTCCTTGTAAGTCTATGACAAATTACTAATCTGACTGCAATTTTTCATACCTGTCCTGTCTCCATTTTGCTGTGCTTTCGTTGTGATTACTGCATATTCTATCTCACAGCATCTATCAGCCTTATTGAACGTGTGGATTCCTCCTGTATTTGATGAGCTAAGTCCATCCTTGGATGCTTGCCTGCAGCTAAGTTGAGCACACGTGAGAGTTTTCCCTGCTGCTCAATGCAGGAGGCAGATTGCTAAACCAAGTTCATAACGAAAAGGTTCTGAATTCCCCCTAGCAAGTTGGACTTTCTCCTGTACTTAATAACAGCAGCTGTGTAGTGTTTCAAATAGTTTCAGACTTTCCTCTGGTGTTTACTGTATTCTATTACAGTTTAATGTTCTTTTCTTTAGAAACAAGTATAAATGCCCTAACTAGAAATAACACAGAGCAAAAGCAATGTTGTAACATGACTGGTTTGTTTAATCTGTCTTTGAACGTCTCTTCCCCCATTACCAGCCTTGTTAAGCCAATCTAATTTTTGTTTCCTTCTCACTGTGATTGCTTTTTTTATTGTGTACAGCTGATAAATCCCATTCTTGCAGTGTAATGTATCAGTCACAGATTTCTGTATGAATTCTTCAGGGTTCTTCCCAAGAAAGCCTGAAACCTGAAGTGCAGCAGGAGCAAGGGCACCTATAGAGAGCTTTTCATCATACTTGCACCATTGCTACTCATGAGCCCTTTCCGAATCCAGGTCCTGCCAAACTGGGTAAAATACACATTGCCCCTTCTACAAAGACTTCACAGGCTGCGTATAAAAGAGTGTTAAGGTATAGGGAAAGATAAATTGATGTGAAATCCATCAAGGCAGATTGTCTTGAAGTTTTAGAAGAGCGAGTTCCAAATAATAGAGAAAAAGCAGCAAGCGGCAAACCAACACCACAAGGCTCCTTCCCGTGTTAGGGACAGATAAATGAGATAGAAAGCATTTTTTTACAGCCATCATTGTGGCATCCCCTGGCTGCTTGGGAGCAGCTAATGTGCTGCATCAGTTAGCAGAGAGGACAGGTTTGCTGCCTTTCAGGGCTGCCCACTCTAATGGGCTTGCTGTTCTCTGATCGTGTTTCTGCTATTCCATGGCAAAGAGATCCTGTGGGGAAAGAATGGATGATACTAACTGCCAGCAGTTATTGGTTTGGCTGACTTTCTCTTGCAAGTGTGAAAGGATAGGACCAATGCTGTATTGGTTATGAAAATAAAGCCTTAAAAAATGAAAGGTGGCAAAAGTGTGTGTACTGGAGGAGCAGAAACTCCTTGAGATCAAGGAGAACAGCACAAAATCAAGAAACCCTCAGTCATGGTAGGAGATTCTGTACAAAGGGATGCTGAGTGCTGAAGTAAGTCATGTTTGCTGCACTGCTGCAGGGATGAGATGGTTTAGAAGGACTTTAGAAGTAAGCCAGTCCTGAAGGGCAGGGAACCATCTTTGGAATTAACATAGCAACAGCTATTTGTATGCCAAAGTGACATAGGGAGGAAACTAAAAGGCCAGAGGGTCAACAGAGAAGTGGGCTTCAAGTGCCATCTGGGGAAAAAGTGAGAAAGAAGAAAGGGAGGAAAAGGTGGCAGAAGGAGGGAGGTGAGAGGTTGCTACAGCTTGAAAAAGACATTTGAAGTGCCACTAGATTAAATGAGGAAGGGCATCGGGGGGAATATTTTGCTTTGTCAGAAGTTCTGAAGAACTGTGCTACTAAAGTAAGGTGAGCATTAAGGCCAAGGAGGCCAAAAGTGAGCAATGAGACAGCTCTGCTTTTCTGACAGATGCATGGCCCTCCACCTGCCATGGCCTAGGCGTGGGACAAAGACTTGGAGTAAGAGGCATAAGATAAACAGCGGCACAATGCTTTAAATTATCAGGGATCAATTTCTTTGACATAAATAAAGTTTCTTTAACCTCAGTTCCTTCATGAGTCAGCACTTCTGACTGGAAATGGCTTACAAAAAAGGAAAAAAAATAGAGAGAGATTGGACATGATTGCAGCAGAGAAGGCAAATTTAAGAAAATCAGTGATTATATAGAAAGAATGGAAAAAGATACAATTCCGTAGTTAAATGAGGCTACATAGTGATTAGTCTGTGAGCAGAGGCAGAATTCAGTTTGTTGTTCCCCAGATGATGGTTTCAAACATCCTGAGTTCCAAATGTGGCTCTGCTCATTCTGTCTCTATTATAGGCAATCTATGCTTAAAGCCAGGCTCCAAAGGGACTGGGCTGCCTCAGACTCTAAATAGATCCACTCCTGTGTGGGAGGGTGGAACAGTGACACTTGCCTATTAACCCATGAACTTAGCACAAGCAGGGACTGACCTCCACTGTGCTAGCACTTAAGTTATCCAATTTTATCTCATTTGCACACATAATTTGCTGCCAAGGTGACATTACCAAGTACTTGTGGTGATGAGGATGTGTTATTTAGGCCAAGGGAAAAAGAAAAAACACGAGCTGAAAATCTGAGCTGGAGATAAGATTGTTTGAAGGGACAATGAAACAAAAAACATAAAGATAATTGTAGGGTAGGGCTTGTTCAACCTCCTTTTGAGATGCCTGTAGGTCATGAAGCTATGTGGCTCAAACTGCTTTTGTGATACCTACAAGTGTTTTTAGAAAGCTTGCTTGAGATTTCTGTTGGATTTCTTTCTGCCATGTAGTTTTTAAGGTTTTGTTTTCCTTGCTTGTTTTTTATTCCTCAAAGATGGAGAAGGATCGACAGCGCTCTCCAAGTGCAAGGGCTGGCTCAGGATTGGTTCAGTCTGAGAGTGTAATCACATTGTTTCTTTCTATTTCTGTACTAAAGTCCTTTTTACTTAATATTACAACCACAAAAGGTTTGAGGATCAGAAGGGTTAAGATTGGCTGCCATTTCTGTATCCCTTTGAGCTATAAAAATGAATGGGGAAAAAAAGCCTTTTTTAAAATGCTGAAATAAGTCCTAATAATTTTACATATTTCTCCTCATTTTACAGCATTAGCTATGAATACTTCTAATGAGTCTTTTTATGAAAACCTCTTCTGGTGTGGGGGGAAGTTATTAAGCCTCCTACAAAGGGATTTTATGGTTTTAATTATAAACAGGTAATGGAGTCTATGTAAAAATTACCTTTTGACTTTGCAATAAAACCCGTTTCCCCCAAGGTAAGAACTCCATAAAGAGAGCATCGCACAGCAAGGCAGTGGAGAAGTTGGCTCCAAAATCAAGAGGTGCCTATTGAACAGCAGCTTTCGAGAAGCCCTGGAGATCCATTGACCTTAGTGTGGGTGCCTGTGTGTCATCCGCAGCCCAAGGAAACTGCAGAAGGTAATGCAAGATTGTGAGGTTTTCCAGACTGCTTTGCTGTGCTGCATTATATTGGCCTCAGGACTTCTGTAACATGGTTAATTATCACAAGGCCTCCCAAAAAACACAACTGGTGACTGATGCATAGTGTACGCACTGCTTCTCTACTTTGAGCTGCCATGGTTAGAAAGAATGCTCTGGGTAATTTTCCTAGACTTATCTACCTTGGCTTTCTTACTGGGTTTGCCCACTCTGCAGCAAGAATTACTTGCAACTGAACCTCAGGCAAAGCTCTTGTATTGAAAAAAGCTTTCTCTTTCTGTGCTGTTCCCCTTTGTCTTGCAACAGGAACTCAGATGAGAACTGGGCTGCCTCCAGAGCTGCAGGTTATCCATGAGACCCCTGTGCCTCACTCTACACAGCCCCAAAGGCAGAATGGGCTTCAAGTGCAGAAGTGCTGGCACTGGGCTGCAGGAGGGCTGGGATGACCATGATGTGATTAGGGGCAAAGCAAGACACATGGGCATCTTCTAGAGGAGGTCGTTCTGTCTCTTCCTCCCTCTCCTTCACATGTCAAGGAAACCACATGAAGAACAAAGGAAAAATGCTTTGCTCTTTAATTACAGGTCAAATTAATTGCTGTGGTAGCTGGGCAGTATGCTTAATGTATTTGTTTCTTTTTTGACCCCTTGGTTTTTTTGTTGTTGTTTTTTTTTTACTCGGTCTGGAGAACCTGTGTACTTGAAGTCCCATGAGGGAGAAGGATGGAGCAGCCTCCTGGGGATGGGGCTCCTGCTCTTCAGTCAGGGCCCCACAACTGGTGGGAAGCACTCAGCTGCTCTCCTCCTGCTTCATCACAGCAATAGGGTGAGTATGAGACTTGTTTCTTCTTCAGCTGCTCTGCTGGAGTCAGAGATCACCACAGAAAAACCTTTTCTGTGAGCCCTGTTCTAAAGAGGCAAGTCAAAGTTTGAGCTGTCAGAACAGCCAGGGCTGGGAGTCACCACCACCTTTTTCCCTAATTTGAAAGAAACTGCTGGTTTGCCTCCTGATGTGCAGTGTGTAGTTGTCTGATTATTAGAGGCAGTATTTGCTCCAGGTCCCTGAGCTGGCATCTAGTGCTGAGCTCAGCCGTGTGGTCCTGCAGGCTTCTCATGACCTTGAGGAAGTTGTTTCATTTTGCTTTGCGTCCTCATCCGCCCCTCTTCCTTCTTCCCTTCCTTCCTGTCCACAGGAAGGTAAGTTCTTTGATGAATGAGTTGTCTTTGTGCATAAGATCAAATGATCTAAAGAGACTGAGTTACTGTGACTTAATGAGTTAATTACGTCACTTGTCTGTCAGCAGTAACGGGCTGTACGTGCGCTCTTAGCCGGCTCTGCCAGGAAATACAAGTGTTGGTTTAGAATGCCATAAATAGAATTACTTCAACTAAGAGTCTTCTGCATTAGAAATGAGGAAATAAAGCAGGAGGTAGAAAGCCCCCTGAATTAAAATGTTTATAGAAAGCATAAAACTTCTTTATTTTCAGAGCACAACCCTGGTGTCCCAGCACACGTCTCCATTGCAGAGCTCAGTGAGGCAGTGGTGGGAGCTCATCTTGCAGCAAGACATCTCAGGGGAAAACAGTGTGTCGTGCTCCCAGGCTGCCAGCTCTATAATGAAACCATTTTTCAGGTGGTTGAAAACTATTTAAGTGAGGACCCTTCAACAAGAGGGGTAAGCCAGTACACAATAATGGCACTGGTAGCACTCTAGTGCTGATGGTACCAGCCATTGTCATGGTGTGTGTAGCTTCCTGCAAGTGTCAGGCTTCTTCCAGGTCTCTGGGGATGGATGTCACACTCCAGACCAACTGCCTACACCATGCACCTATATTAGCTAGTCTTGACTAAGATGGCCAACACAAGTTTTAATTGCCTTCTCGGAGCTGGAAAACTGAGAAAGGTAGAGGTGAAGAGGGAAGTAGCGTGAAACTGGAGTCTGTAATTTGCTGTCTTTTAGCTCTCCTTGTATATAATTTATAAGGATATATAGACTGTTATGGCTCATCTGTATCCCTCTAATCATTAATGAGCTGCCTTTCATGTCTTAAAGTCATAAAAGTAAAGTGTGTTTTCTACTGCAGGTCCATTTCCATTCTTTATACAAATGTCCTAATGCCCTTTATAATGTATTTGCTAGAAATCTTGACAGCATTATTTGTTTTGTTTTTCTATCTAAATGCAATGTTGAGTAGAAAAAGGCTCATTATCTTCCTATTTCTGAAGAGGATTCTCTGCCTTTGAAAGGAGCTCTATTAACAGCCCTAGAGATAGGGAGACATACAGAAGAGGCAAAGCATGGGTGGGCAGCTCGAGCCCCCCTCCCTTGCTGTTGTGCTGTAAGTGATGGATGAGTGGTACTTTGCTTATCTGTCCTGGACTTGTGGGTTCAGCAACCAGGAGGCTCATTCGCACCTCATCTTTTCCCTTGCTAACAGCAATGCCAGATGAAAAGATTTTACCAAATCTAGGGAAAGAAACATTTTGCTTTTTACAAATTAGTTTCCTTCTATGACTTTGAGACAGTTGGCTTGTAACAAAGTGACCCTGGTATTCTTATTTGTAATAATCATACGAATCACAGAGGTATTTGACAGTTAATGAGCCTGAATCTCCACAGTACCAGCCTACCTTTTAGATTTCTTGGGGTCTCCCTCCCATGGGAGGCTGTCTCTGATGCTTCTTTGCTTTTTCATATTCTGCTTTTTAACTCTCCAGCAAGTGCCAATCCCCCCAGTCACCATCTGTAACCTTACTGTGCCCTTGGTGATGTTCTTCAGGTCCATTCCTCAGTTCCTCACGAATCAGCCCATGTGGCTGTAACATGGGAGAGCTTTGGTCAACCAAAGGTCCAACGCAACTGCCTTAAAAGAGGTTGTGCAATTTGATTTCAGTGAGGTTTAACTCAACTCATGTCAGTACTTTACTTGGTGCTGTGGCAGTAATTCTGGTTATCCGAAATACAGAAGGTATAGCCCAGAAATCTGGTGCTGAGACCTGTAAACTTTGGCAGTACATTTCCTTCTTTTTTGAGAAGCCTGTCATTGCATACATGGTCAGCTCTGGAACTGGGATAGCTTTCTGAGAAAGAAGGTGAACGTGCAGCTGATTTTTTGAATCTCAAGTTTCCTTATAAAAACCTTTGCTTCCGAGTGAGAAAAGGAATCTGTTACAAACAAACAAAAAACGTGTTAGAGAGAAATGGGAAAGCAGAGAGCAATAAGTGAAAGGTGGGTAAGAACGCAGACCATTTTGAATATCTTTTTCCTCTGCTGAAACCTGCCTTTCTCCAAGGCAGGAACAGCTCTGTGCCCAGCTGCATCCTGGCTGCATGATGAAGATGGTTTTAAGCCTCCATAAGGTCTGCCCAGGGCTGCTGACAGGTGGAGCTGATCACTGATCTCCTCCTTGCATGTACCATGTGCACATGCTTCTTTTGTGATTCTCCATGTCTTCAGAGAGCCTTCATAAGCATGCTTAGGGTATCATTTGAAGTCCTTTGAAATCAAGAAGGGTCTTTCTTTTTCCTCCAGTGGGCTTTGGCTGTTGGGATTATCTCTATTTCAGTAATGTTTACTTTCTACTTAGGAAATTCCTCTGCAGCTTTCCAGAAGAGGTGAAAGAACTGATATCTACACCTCAGGCCTCTTTCTGGGACTGCGATACTATTGTATATCAGCATCACTTCCAAGCTGCAGATGTTTGAGGAGCTAAGAAGGAAAAAGCAATTTTTCTAAAAAAAAAAAGCTCACATAACATGGTCCAGCTCAACAGACCACTCATTATGTTCAAATCTTGTTAATCTCATTGGGAATCTGCTCTGTATTTTGTTGTATTTCATCAAAACACAAACCTCCTGGCTCCCACTTAACCAGCAGGAGGGTTTGGATTTATTTTCTCTTTCAACGCATTTACCAAGGGTTTTTAAAACTTGCTTATGAGTTGTAAGTGTGTAGGGTCTTGTGAATTTATGTCACAGGCTCGTGTTGCTGAAATCTCATTTTAGAAGAGTCCTTTCCTACATATATTAAAATCATTGGATATATGTCTTTTTCCTCCCACCTATTTTTCTTATTTTCAGTCATCCTGTCTGGTTTGCAGAAGCATTAGCTCTTCCATCCTCTTTGCACAGCCACTTTGGTTCAAAGAAATGCAGATTGGGTTGCTGCTTTACTTCAAAGAGCAGTGAGCAGGCAGGAAAGGCACCTTTTGTGCAGTGAGCTGCTTGTGCGGCTGTCAGTGCTTCAGCACCTCAGAAAATGTCTTGCACCTGAGAAGATTTCTGTTACCAAAACGTACTTATCCGTTTTGATTTTGACAATTAAGCACTGCAGTGATTTTGGGTGTGCATTGTTGGAAAAATGCATATTGATGGAAAAAGCATTGTTCCCTGGTGGACATTTTCCTTTGTTCTCCATGCACCAGGCTTCCTGCCACCACCAGACATCTCTTCCAGAGTCCTCTCTTCTACAGAACCTGTGATGCCCCCAGAAGCCCTGTCAGTACAATCTAGTTAGAGGGAAATTTCCCTTTTTTAGAGAATTATTCTGTCTATCCCTTTCTCTTTGCTATTGTAAGGGAAGCTAACAGCATACATAGAAGTGAATATTTATCTGCTATAGCATTTATATTCAGGTGGATCCCCAAGTGTGATTTATTTATTTTTTTAATTAGAGAACAAGTGGTTGAGCTATGTTTTATTTTTTTTCTTCATCTTACATCCACAGCTGAACTCATCTTTCATACACTGGGTGTTTACAACTAATGGGATAATATTAAAAACAGCAATTGCCAGACTCGGCTGAATGGTGCATCAGATATGGAAGTTTTTCACAGCTTTGGAGCTAATGAGTTGTAGACATTGGCAAATACTGACTTTTAAAATTAGAACTACTAGAGTTCAAAAGAGACAGATGGCTTTATTTATGAAAAGGGATTTAAGGATCACACACAGAAGACTCCATAGAAAGACAATGTGTTGTCAGAGGCCATATATCATGAAATATGATATTTAAAACAGTTAAAATTAAATTCCCTTTTCATCGTTGCTAGCCAAACCTGATGCAGCTGCTTTCTTTAAGAACAGGAATCTTTGAGCCTTATTTTTTCCTTATAAAATGAAAACAAGCAGGAAAAAAGAAGAAACTTCAAGACGTCACCTCTGGATATGTTGTCAAGTTCCCACTGGGTGAGACTGAGAACCTTTGAATGCCTTTCTGTTAGTGCCACCATGCTTCTCTTCTTATCTCCATGCAATAGCTCTTGTCTCAAATGTTGGTGACCTAGTGATCCACCCTTTGACTTATTTCCAAGTTCTTCTTATTCAATATCCAAGGTATATGGAGCACGTTGTTCCCTGATAGAAAGGTTGTGATGACAATTTGCCAACATTGTGCTTGGCCATCACTTTGATGTACAAATTCGATTGAAGGTTTAGGTGGCCCAGTACCACTGGGATGTCGGTTGCTCTCAACTGGGTAACAAAACATGTTATGAGGATGAGAGGAGATGATGTCCAATGGTATATAAATGGGAGTGATCAGAAAATACTGGAGACTACTGTAGACGCTAACGAATTTTTCACTCCTGCACAACATGAGCTGCACCAGGCTGGGGAGATTCCAATGGGATGGAGGCCCACTGGAGACAGGGCTTTAAAAGCTGCCTCTGTGACGAGAGGCGGGGGATGAGATAGTACAGTGATGGGCAGTAGCATTAAACTTGTGCTTTATGATTTCGAGTGAAGAACAAATTGTAACCAAGAATATTACATATCTGTTCATGCTCTAAGGGGGCAAGTTCCTCTTAGGGGAACATATTCTGCTGCTGCTGCTGTTATTTTCTTTTCCAGCTTTGAGAGTAACTCCAACAATCTCTTTCCTGTCAGCACAGCATATGTCTCCTCTGCTCTGCTGTTATCTGAACAGAATATAAAATGGAAGCTATTTCCAGAAAGCACAGCTAATATTAAGACATGCAGAAGTGCAAGGCACAGAGAAAAGAACATCCCAGCAGTTATTTGACTTTCCTGAATATAGTGTGGCAGGCCACATATTCGTTGGGTTCAGACTACTCCGAATAAGCAGACAGAATCTGAGCTGTTGTGTTATACAAGGTTAATCGTTTGTGTGTCTCATAGCCTTTGTACATCAGGATTACACTTACATTTGTTTGGTTCAGTGCCTACGTCGCCCAGAAAGCTGGGGAGCCTGGACTGTCTTGTCCACCCATTAGGGTCTCTGGCAATCAGGTTGCAGTTTTTGGCTATCTGAATGACAAAGATCATTTGCATAAGTTGTCTTAATGAAGGACAGAGCACTGTGCCTCAGCATGGGTAAGATATTGTCGTAGTGGTGTGAGTTTGGTGGAGGACATCAAGAGAGTCAGAAGGTTTTGGAACCTTTGTTCTTTGAGACATTGAAAGCTCAGCAGGTGCCTGAGCAACCTGATGGAAGGATTCCAATTGCTCCTAGTGATAACACAGGGCACCCACAGTGTCTGCTGCCAGCTCAGAGCACTGAGAACTCTGGGCTGAATGGTGGATGTTCTGTAGGAAAGCAGAGTTACAAGTTGGTTTCTGCACTAGAAAATGAGTCTTGACACTGCAGGGACAGTGAGCTGCAAGTAGCTGTGAAAGGAACGATCTCTTGGGCTTGGCATTCTGTTATCTTTAAATAAAGCATAATTTAGTTCCTAAATATGAACTCTTTTTACTTTAATGTTAAAACCAATATGACTGCCAACCTTAACTGTAGCTGAGAATAAAGACAATAATAGGAAAATGCAGAAGATTAGTTTGAGATTGTTTGATTTCCAGCAAAACTCCGGGAGAGAGGAGGGTTCTTTTTATTTTAGAACTATAAAATTGAGATGTTTTTTTGTTGTTCTTGTGGTTGTTGTTTTGTTTTTTAAACAAGATTCCAGCAGAAGGGGATAAATGAAGACAAGTGGCTGACTCAGGCATTCTGAAATTAGCACCAAAGCTTTCTGTTGTAGCCCATCATTACTCTGTGGACTTGGGAAGCAAGTAAAAAAAAATTGAAGTATTAACCGAAGATGCCATTGTAACAAACTGTTCTGTTATAAGGGCTAAAAAACAGCTTATTTTTATTGGTCCTTACACATTTTTATTTTGCTACTCATTTCTTGTTATACAAGGCATAGCTCTCTAGAGAGAGAGAAAATAGACATATGGACAACCTACCGACCTGTGTTTGCTATTTAGACTTTGTACACGTGTTACTGTGCTACATGGATTTGTTATACAGTAATAAATAATATAATAATATCTTAGATTTATATAGCACCTTCCTATTCCCAAAGATTCCAAAGCACTTTGGAAACAGCAGGACTTAATTGTCTTCTCACTTTGCTTTTATGCACTCTTGACTTCAGGGGAATTACTCATGATTTACACTAAAAATATACAAGAATTGGTTATCTTCCCTCTGGAGCGTGGCTAAGAGGAATCATAGCAATTATGGAAGATCACTTAGAAGCATGATAAGCCATTTAGGACAAAGAATGAAAGCAAATTTATTTGGCTTAACAGAACGAAGTGCTATAGAAAAGCAGAATACAATAAGGCACAACTTGGTTCGGAGCCCATGGTTCAGAACCATTTTGTTGCAAGTTGGTCACTTTGAATATGAGATCTCTTAGAGTCTCAAGTGGCCAACTTTGGGGTAATGTGGGAGAGGCATCACTTTTGATACAATACTGGAATATTGGTGTGGTGCTTTTATTTGCTCAGAGTTGCCCTCTTGTCCTTGGGGACTTCGCTGCCCACCCTGTGGGGGTGATGCCTACCTCACGTTTGAAATGCATCAAGTTCACTTCTAGCAAATGGTAAGTCCTTATGAAGCAGTCTTTGAAAACAATACTACAGTTTTTTTCTTCATCTATAAAGTGTGTGTGATCTAAAACATGAAGCAGGGAGATTGGTGTCCTATAAAGAATGACAGTACGTATTGCAGCTCTGAGAGCAGTGTCCTCAGCTGGCAACTGAACATTTTTTTTTATTCAGAACACACAAAAAAAATAAAACAGATTTCCATTTCTGCAAAAGCTGATGCTTTAAAAATCTGTGCCAAACTATTCAATTGATGCAGAATTATTCATTAGAAAAGAAATCAGAATATTCTGATGTTCTAAAATGCTTTACTGTTTTGAACTTTCCCTCAAAATGATTTATTTTTTTCTGCTTGATCTTTTAAATGAGACAGTACAAATAGTATTCAGCCAGCACCAAAATGGAAGAGAGATTAGATTTTTTTGCTTCCACATACCTTAGACTTTCGGGCTTCTTAAAAATATAATGTTTTTGCTTTGATTAGAAACCTCTATTTTTTAATTCCTAAAAAGAAATCCGTAATTGTCTCTCAAATGTGGAGATACTAAAGTTATTGTTTTGACATTTGACCTTCAGAGCCAGGAGGGATTAACTCCTTCTCTCTCAACCAACTCAGCTTTGGCTGAGGCAGTAAAAAGGAGAAATCCTCACAAGGATGATTAAAAATGAATAGCATGTCTACAGGCAATTGGGGTAACAAGAAGTTCCTGCATTTCCCAACTAGTGTAGTTTTTGATTTGAGCAACAGCTGTCCTTGAGAGCTGTGTTTAGCTTCATTTAGTGCAAGCTTCAGAAAATCCATTTTTTGGCTGTTTAAGATCACAGATGCTTTCAGGGCCACCAGGACAGGACCTGCCCTCTGCTCTGCAGCAATTACTATGTCAGCAAAACTTTCTGAACTGGGCTGCGCTCAGCACGGTGATGGGCATCTCATATGTCCACAGAGAGTCCCAACTTTGGTTAAATCAGCATCTCTGTTTTGCAGTGCTCACGATGTGCCATGTACCAAAAGATGACAATCTGAGGGTTGAGTCCAGGTGGGTAGGATTTGCTGAAGTTAGTGGGAGGCACCAGAGGCTGAAATTCAGGGTGCAGACAAAGTATGAGATGGGCTGAAATAATCACAGTGTCGGGAGGATGGATAGGATGAGTGATCATGAGCACACTTCTTAATGTGCAGTGAGGGTATTCTCAGTCCAAGGAAAATGTCATCAGCTCTGTCTAAGGCAGTACTGGGAGAAGCATCTTCCCAGAAACTGATCCCAGATGAACAGCTTCCCCTTTCCTGCTCAACCCCTGTAAGGCCACAGGTCTGAATGCAATTTAGTCCAAGCAGCCCTAAGTCCAGTGGGAAAAAAAATAGGAAAGATTTGAAAGCAGGAATCGCATCTTCTCTGAGGAAAGCTCGAATGATCTGCAAAGTTTACTGCACAACAAATGAGAGCCAGTGGGTGAAGGCAAAGTGCGCTGGCTATTTTAAAAATATACTTGTTTGTTCTAAAGGCTGAAGTGGTGCTTTAGAGAGACATAAAAGGAGGGTGAGAAGCAGCAATAAAGCAGGGCTGTTGTGCAAGCCAGCAGTTACCTTCCTGCAGGAGCACTCCCAAGCCTTGCCGATGCATGACATCGTTCTGTGCTGGAAGTGCTCTGTGATGGTGGGTAAGGGCTGCAGGAGGCTTACCAGGCACCCACCCATGACTCAGTCTCAATCTCTGTTTTCCTATTTACTGATCTCCAAAGACAAGATTCTGTTCTGCGTATTAAGGGTTGTTTCTCTCTGCCAGCAAGCTAAATGGCGCAGGGCAAGTGGTAAATACCAAGGGAAGGAAGACAATTTAGTGCATGCACAGAGCTGGAAATGCAATGATTCTTTGCAAATGAAGAGGATGCTCATCTCAGCTGAA
>JAOWBP010050767.1:0-17998 GCA_028571105.1 Tragopan temminckii | reverse complement strand
GGGGCAGAGGGATGGCCTCGGCACCCACAAGGTCCTCACAGTCTTAAATCCCCCTGATCTGCTGCGTGGCGCTGTCAGTGCCGTTGAAGCCTTTTGTGCTGCTGCTCTGATGCCTTTTGAAGGGGTCGGAGCATTTGTGAGCCACGGGGATGCTCAGAGGGGAATGAAGTGACCCTTGGGGACGCGTCCCAGTGGTGAGCTTGAGCTGGCAGCAGCACAGGGCGGCTCTGGAGGATACGTGGGCTGCCTGTGCATGTTGAGAAGTCAGATGAAGAAGAGTTGCTCCCCTTAAGGTGAGTTGAGATGGTCCCAGCTGGTGCAGAAACGTGTCTTTATTTGGAGTTTAAACACAAGGTGGTGACCTGTAGTAGAGACGACAAGAGTTCAGATCCCTCCTGCTGCCCCCAAACCCCACAGGGCACCCCCCCAGAGCACTGTGCACCCAGTCACCCCCTGGTGGATGAAAAAGATGGGCTCAGCACCCACAGGAACATGTTGTGTGGCACCCTGCTCCCATGTAGCTGCTATATAGCAGCAAAACACGATGTAGTGAGGTCGATGCAAGAGCCACTTCTCTAGTGCTGGTTATGGGATTGTTACCCTTAACGCAGCAAGTTTTTAATGCTTTACAATAGATGAAATGCTTGAGACAATGTCTGAAAATCCCTATCTCACCTCCTTTCAAACCAAAAGGTGCACACTGACAAAAAGATCTTCATGCAGTTATGGGCCAGAGCAGCCTGTTCTGGACTTCTGAACTGGAATAAAAGCCCAGTATCAAAGAGCCTGAGCACAGCAGGGCTGTTTCCCCAGCTCAAAGGCAGCGTGTGCAAGGAGATGCTTTTGTGCACACCCGGCCATGCAGGCACCCGAGACTGAGGGAGCTGTAGCTCCGTTCTTGAGCTGACATTGGCTCATCAGCTGATGGGAAGTTTGACACAAAAGCCCTCTAAAAATAGAGAAGCTCTGGCAAAAAGCAGCAGCCCCTCAACGTGCGTCCATCGCGGGTTATGCTGCAGGCCAGCTCCTGTGCAGGGATACGGGGTGGGGGTCCCACAGGTGGCTGTCCCACTGCCTCTGCCTTACAGATGTAAGCATCTTGGCAAAAAGGAGTCTTATCCTAGGGCTAAACCCTATCAGGCTGAGTGCAAAACCCATACGGAGTGACTTTCATATCCAGTCTCACTGCTGTGCCTCTGCCTGTGGGTTGAGAATGGAGAAAGTGTGTCTGTGCCATGGAAAGCCAGATGTCCCCAAGCGCAATGTAATGTGAATGGCAAAAGCAGCCCTGTGGCTCATCCCCCCCCAGCTGCTGGAGAGGAAGTGAAGGAATTAAGGCGTGAATTAAGAGACATCAATCAAAGCACAGAGGAATGAGCCTCGTGGGTGAAGCTTTGAGGGAGCTCAGAGAGGAGAAATGCTGCAGGGAATGACCGGGACATAAATCTGATGGCAGCGATGATGGGATGGAAATGTATCCCAGCAGCAAAAGAGAGACTCACATGGCACGAGGAGACTGAGACAGCCTTGGTGTCTCCTTGTACCCATAGAGGGAATCCAAGGGGCTGGACTCACGGGTGCAGGAGGAGGGAGGTCCAGATTTACCCCACACATCACCCAAGGGTACATTTTCCCAGTGCAGCAGGTACAGGTGTTATGGAAGATGTGCACTGTGACATAAGTTCTGCTACAAACCTCGACAGCTGGAGAGGCAGGGATGAGCCTTCCTAGCACCACAAAGCACTGCCAAAACCCCTCTGCACAGGTGGGCAGCTAGCACATATCTGTTAGGGCTGTACAGCTGCCCCATGGCACCAGTGCACCAGCAGCATCCCCCTGCCAGTGGGTTTCTAGCAGCTAAATCCATGATGATGCTTTGTCACCTCCAAGCACTGCTTTGGAAACATTTGAGCCACATGTGACCATCTCCTGGCTGAAAGCTACGCACATCTCAGGACTGGGAAACACCCCCTGCACCGTGCAGGCATCGGCCATATCCACAACCACTGCAGACACACACTGACACTTCTTCAGCCCAGCATGATTTAGCATGGGATCCAGTAACATAAATCCTACTGGAGCAGCCAGGATGGTAGCTGAGGAAAGAAGTCATCTCCTTTGAATCCATCCATTCTCCCACTCCACAGACTTGGGAGTGATGATTCTTGGATTATTTCTGGATTCAGCCATCACGGCTCAAATCAGAGCAGCAGCAAAACCACAGTCCCCAGAGCAGCGCAGCTAAAGAGAAGGACTGTCATCCAGGGTCCTTCTGTTGCAAAGGTTTTAGCTGTGATGCTGAGCGATGAAGCCGGATCCAAGCTGAGTTCGATATCTGCTATTGTTGGGGCTGAAGTTGCTGAGCGTGCAGGGATGTGCACAAACATAGGGACATGCACATCTGCAGAGAGCTCACCCCAAGTGTCAGCTCACGCTTTCCAGAGATGGCTTTGTTCGGGACAGACCGCCTCAAACCACTGATTTTCTCCATTCTTCAACAGAAATAGAAAACCTTATTTCCGTTCACCTTCTCCTCCATGTGAAGCTCAGCATTTCTCAAGCAGACCTGAATGCCCAGAGAGCCACTTTTAAGCTCCCTGGGGTCACTGCTGTGCGCTACCACCCACAGCGTTGCACACTTGCCCGTGACTCCAGCAGCAGCAGGGCAGACCAGAGGCAGCCCTTTATTGCTGGATGTCAGAGGGCTCCAAGCCTGCTTGCAAAATACTGCCTGCGAATCTCAACTTTTCAACCGTATCTGCTAAAAGCACGTAAATGCCACTGCCTGGGTTTAGAGGGCCTTATCTGATGGGATAATCATTGGGTAGAGGAGTGGGGATGCGAGGAGACAGCTGGTGAGCTGAGAAAACAGACACTGAACAGCTCTAGCATTTTGCTGGGTATTTTTAGCCCCGCAGGGCTGCCAGGCACAGCCTTGCTGGAAGCAGGTTTGTTGCCGGTGAAAATGTACTTTCTTTACTACCTCTCCCCTCAAAACTATGCATTCCCCACATTTTGCTATGGCAAATCAGCACAGCCATGCACTGCCTGCTTGGGGAGGATGGTTTGCAATGACAGAGCCCAGATGTGGAGCAGCTGATGGAGAATGGGGGCTTGTTTTTTTCACCCTTAGGCTGCTTATTTGCTCAGTGTGACACTGGGGCAAGCCAAACTGACAGTGAGATGCTTGGCACCCACCCGGTGCCCTCACTGACAGCCCAGGGAGTGCACTGCCTTCTGTTATATCAGGGAAAGAAGCACTCCCAGCATCTATCCACGCTGGCAGAGACAGCCTTGTGGTTTTCCTCTGAACGGCTTCGCTCTCATCTCAGCCCTGACAAAGGAAAGGGGAAAAAAAACCCTCCATGGCTCTGTCAGCAAGATCATCACCCCAGCAGGCAGCTGGCAAAGCGGGTTTAACGCGCACCTCGGAGGCAACAAGCTCGTGGAGATTGATCATCCCATAAAAACGTCAGTTTGATCTTTTCCACTCCTAGAAAATCCTCGTCAGCTGCCCAGCCTGCCCTCACAGGAGCAGCACAGCACAGCCCACACCGATATCCGCTGCTCACAGAGCCCGGCGTGAGGGCGGCTGCCCCTCCACGCTGCCCACCACCCCATGCCCACTCCTTTGGGAGGAAGGAGGAGGAGGATGCTCTTTTGCTGCAGGCTTTTCCTTGCAGCACTTCTTTTTTTCACCTCTTCCTTGTGATGCTGTGTTAAACAGACCCAGGGTCATATCCTGCAAGCATCCCGCTGGTGGCTCTAGTCCTTCCCAGCCTCGCTGGAGCTGAATGCTGCTTCAGAGCAGCCATTCCTGACCCATGGGACCGCTCATGGACAGCAGAGCATCCACAGGACCTCATGGACATCTCCATCCACAGGGTCCACCTTCACTGGGAGATGCGTTAATTACAGGCCGAGACAATGGAGATCACTGCTGCACATGAGACAAATGGGATGCTGAAACGCCCTGGCTCAACAGAGGAAACTGTCATTGTCAGCACAGAGCCTGGAGATGGAAATCTCTACTCGTGCTGGATGTCTGAGACGCCTTTGCCATGTGCTCGTGCAGGCAGTGGGCTGGGATGTCTCCTCCCAAGGCATTTCTCCCACAGCAGAGCTGCTGCTTGTGGCATGCTGTCCAGATGGGGCTTGTCCGCATTGGAGACAGCTGGCTGAGCCCTGCAAGGAGCTCCCTACATCCCTCTCCAGCCTCATGGGCTCCAAGGATCGCTCTCCATCCTTCCTTTCCTTGCCGTGCTCAGGCACAGACCCCCGCCTCTATGCTCCACAGGTTTCTTACAGCTCCACAAGCCTTAGCAGCACTATGCACAAACTCAAGCCCCTGGCTTCTCCATTCTGGAGGACACGTAGGAAAAATCTTCATTTCAATAAGAAAACCAGCAGATTCAGCCTCATCCCAGCAGCTCTCACAGCTCCTTACATTTACACCCTCGCCTCAGAGGAGGTACACTGGTTTCATTGGGGTACATTGTGCCCTCTGGCCTCTGGGACCTCCAGTAACTGAAGAAGGACAAGAAAGACCCAATATACAACGAGGCCCATATGCTGGTGGCATCTCCACATTCCACACTGCAGCCCTGCCGATGGCAGATACTGCACAGATGGCACTCAGCCGTTGCCAAGGACAGCCTGTGGCCAGGACACCCAGGGACAATGAGGGAAACGGGGCATTCTGGCTAGAAATAAGGTGCCAACTTTTTAGCAGTGAAAGATTGATTCACGTACTGCAGGGTGAGATGGTTTTGCACGTGGAGAGTCACCGCTGCTGAGATCTGTGCTGTGTGTAATTGAGACAAGGTGTAGTGGTGCTTGCTCTCTTTTCTATCTGGTCCCAGTGCAGGAGATGTGGCAGGTTTGGACCCTGTCTTGGAGGTGGCATGGATGCAGTGAGTGGCTCTAAAGCATAATCAAAGGATCCTGCAAGCAGTAAGAAGACAGCGACTCCCAGCATCTGACCTCAATGCCCACCCCTGCTCTGAAGGCTTGCTCCAAACCCACAAAGCTGTTCCCATCCTCAGCCTTTGCTTGCTCCAAGCTGCTAACTCAGAGGAGAAACAAGGAGGAAACATGTCCAGATCTAGCTGCTTCTTTGCAGTAAGTAAGTGTTAGTATTCCACTGATATTTATAGTTCCCTGTGGGAGAGGAGGCATTACACACAACTTCCAGCGGGTATTTTCAGAAAGCCACCTGCTCACCACCATTGTGCACAAACACCATTGTTCTGCAACAAAAAAGTTCGTCAGACGATGAGCTGAAATCTCATCGGGGGGCTGACGTGGGATGTGTGGGGCAGGGGACGGCGAGCACCTCAGCAGGGGCTGGAACCACATCTGAGCTCAGCCAACTGTGCCTATATGCAGGATGTTACTGCTTGGAGAGCATCACATCGGTCATGTTACGGTCCCTGACTTAGTTTCCCTGCTTCTGGATGCAAATTGGGCTGTCTGTCCCCACCTGACCCCAGAGAAAGGCAGGAGCAATTTGGCATAGGAAGGGACTGCTGGGGTAAAGACACCAACAGGGACTGAAGGACAGAGCCAAGGGAGTGACACTGCCTGCAGGTGGGACTCGGAGCGGTGGCTGTGATTTCATGTGGGGGTTTTGCCATGGGCACATCCCTCCTGCCACTGTGACATTTGCAATGAGGAGTTATTTCACCCAGGAGCCTGACACCCCAGAGCTGGGGCTGTCCTCCTCGCTGCCAAACCAGCACCGACGTGTGCTAATTTATTCAGCAACTGAGGAAGAGCTGCCAGCATGAAGGGAGCTGTTGAAATCTGCACCGGGGGTGCAAAGCCTTGAGAAAAGCCATGGAGGAGCCTCATCACCCAGCCAGGCCTTGGCACCCATATCACAGCCAGCAGCTGGGGCTCATGGCACGGCCCTGGGCACACGGGAGGCTGCAGACTGGAAGGAAACCCGGCTGCAAACACAACCCAACACATCTCCACACCCAGGAGCATCGTCCTCACCTTTGAGCATGGGCTGCACACTTGGAGCGGTGTCGAGGAAAAGCCCAGGGAGGTAATTAGTGAGCCAGAGTGGCAACTTGGGCTTTTAATGTGAAATTTGGAAACCACTGGCTCATATTCAGAGCTAGCAGCGGGCAGACTGGGGAAGTGCCCAGTGCTGCTGGCTCTGGTTTGGACTGCGGCAGACTTGGGAACACATCCCTCAATCTCATTCTAGGGGCTTTCACAGCCAATGCAACCTGAATGGGAAAGCAATGCTCCAAGAGCACGACCCACACCACTGGGAAGCCTCCAGAGCTCAGCACTTCACCGTCAAATTAGTACACAAGCAGAGATAAAGGCAGTGAGACCCCAAGCCTTCCCAGTGCCTCCCATTCCACATCCAGGGGCTTCCCCAGCTGCGTGAGGACACCACTTCCTCCCACTCTCCCCACACATGGGAGATTTTAGTTCTTCCTACCCAAGAAGATCACCAACATCGTGGCTTAGGCTCTGGATGGCCCCAGCCGAAGTCATCTCAGACAGTTTTGGTAACTCAGGGATGTGGGGGCTCCCACTGCATTCATCCCCTGTGCTTTCCCTTCCTCATGCAAAGTGCAGGCTGACACCATTCTCCTCCCGGCTTTCGTTTCAGCAAGTTGTTTAATCAATTTGCTGATGGCAGGGCAAACATTAACCGCTTTTCCCCATCTACAGGCACTCCTTGGTGGGGAGCAGAACCCAGCATCGCGCTCAGCTCAGTGCAATTGGGCACCAAGATAACGGGGCCAGATCCGCACAAGGACAGCCCGATGGAAATGACCTCGAGGTTGCCCTGCAAGGCAGAGAGGGTGCAGGCAGCCGGGTGTCAGCTCCTGGCACCGCATCCCTGTGGTTTATGGCAAGTGACAGAGGCAGAAGCAGCCGCACGGGGACATCTGAGGACAGTGACATTTAAAAGGCAGCCAGGGGCAAGGCACAGACACTGGAGCTCTGTCTGCCTCTGTCTAACCCACATTGAGCAAGTCCACGTCTCCAACCCACCCTCTTCATTAAACGCGATTAGCCCACAGACAGAGCTCGCTGGCACACAGCTTGCAGGCACAGCACAGGGGCCACGTGCCGGCCCCAGCCAGGCAGCGCCGTGCATTTCAAGCCTGGTTTCTTGCAAGAGGGAATTATAGGTGGTGACTCTGCCTCTGCACATCCCCAAATGTCTTGTGACATGGGCTCGCCATGCCACTGAAGTCTGCATCCCAAAGGTGCTGTGCTTTGGGAACTGATTCGAGAAAGCAAATTCACGTCATTGTCCCTTAAGAAAACAGTGGAATCAGCTCAATCCTTATTAGCCACCAGAGAAACCACACAGAGCACTTCAAAAATACCCAAGCATGGGAAAAGCTCCACTTGGAGCTCACTCCTCATGGATGGAGTCCAGGAGGAAATGATAACAGCACGGCTTCCTCCAAAGATCCCAGGGTCTGGAGAAGATGGGGAAGAATAAATCCGGCTTTGTGAACATCACCAGCTTTCAGCAGAGCCCCAAGGGCTTTGCCCAGCTCCTCTTACTCCCTTCTTGCTCTCTCTATTAACCAGCACCTCCTGGTTAGCCCCAGCTAACAATCTCCAAGTACCCCATCAGGGATAGAGGTGCCATGGGGCAACTGGTCCCTTGAGATGTCCCCAGAGAGGCAGAAGATGATGCTGGCACTTTGGGGCATCAAAGGAGAAGTGAGTGTGCTCCAGCTCACGTCATAGGGAAAGATTTCCCAGTGATCCCATCACCTATCCTGCTTGGCATGGCAATGGTGCCTTTGTCCTCATCCTCTGCACCAGCACTTGGTGTGGTGGAGCTCAGCACAGAGCTGTATGAGCAGAGAGTGGGAAACTGAAAAGCAGCAGAAGCTCCAAATTGAGGGAACTAACATGAAATTGCTCCAGAAAGCACGGAGACTGTCATGGTTTGCACTGGGGCAGCGGCTCTCCTCTGTGCCAACAGAGCTCACATCTGAGCTTTTATCATCACAAAAAGCAGCGTTTGTTCAGCTCAGTTTCCAGCTCACTCCCTCTTAAAATGTCAGCTCTGTGGAGCTAAGCTAACACAGTGAGATCTGCATCCTTACCAGTGTGCCACCATGCAGAGCCCTGCACGGCCAGCCCCACAGCCCATAGCCCCATCCTGTCACCAGCCTCAAGCTGTGCCTGGGTCACCCACAAATGCTGCAGAGGCAGTGACCCAAACCACACTGTTGTCATATTTCCTTCCATCACCCCAAAGGGAATGAGGTGGTTTCCATACTGTCCTCTGCCTGAGGAAGGCTCCTGTGGGCACTCAAAATGTGGAGGTCAGGAAACCTTAAAATGCTTGGATGGGGGGATGGGGGTGAATCCAATGATGGGTGCCTTCTCTATTCAACACGTGCAGCACAATAAAGCTCACGAGCTGAAAGGATGTATGTGGGGTTGGGACAACAGTGAAGTGAGTTTTGGGGGATGCTGTGAACTCTGTTTTAAGGCTGTCTGAAGCGGCAATGCTAAGTCACAATTTGAAACAGTGATGGAACAGCTGGTGGGAAAGCAGGGCCAACCCGGGAGAGCTCAGGTGCATGCAATGCTGCTGAGTGACAAAGGGGTGGAGCCAGGATCCACCCCTTCCCAGACCACATTTAAGGGCTGCCGGTGTAGGTGAGCAGATTTTGTTGGAGATCCTTGCATACCTGAAGCCCTTCTGAAGGTAAGCAACTTCTTTCTGTTATTTCTGTGCCTATAGCTGTTGCATTTGAGCAAATCCTTACTTGCTGCAGCCTGGGGCCTTTCTGCTCTGCTGTTATTGCTGTGCTTTCCATTGCATTACACCATCATAACACCAAGGGAGTCTCAGGAATGAGGGAAAGGGCGTGCAGGCATCTGGCCAACATAGAGAGGTAGGGAGCAGCACCCCAGGAGCCCTGCAAGGACCAGAGATGTTATTTCCTTCAGTCTCTTTCTACAGGCAAACCAAGCGCAGCAGCTAAGGCACTTTTTAGTGAGTTTAATTACCACACTTGCAGGCAGTTTAAGCTTCTGTCTTCTTTACAGTATGGATTTGGATCCCAGATATCATACAGTGCCCAGCTCCTGCTGATGTTAGTGCAAGTGGAGCCAGTTACTCCTGCCCAGCTCCATCAGCAATGGCCTAGGGATAGTTCATCCTAAAGCAGCCTCTCTCCAGGACCTATGTGACCACTGCAGTGTTGCAGTCCCTCCAGGCAAGACAGGCAAAAACATAATGTGCCAGAGGTTGGTGGGATGCTCATCCAAGCAGAAGTGGCTCCAGCACCATGCTCTGCTCTGACCTTCCCAGGCTCAGATGTTCCCTGTGGCCATCAGCCCCCCTTAGATGACCTTTGCCTACTGTGTGATGTGGGGACATTGGATGGGTGCCCAGGATATACACACTCAACAGACAGAGCTCCCTGAATTGTCTGCACAAGGAAATACACCAATTTATCTAATTTTGGAAGGAGTTTGGGTTGGACAGCTGTAAGCTCTTCCCTGCTGTTGCACAGTGGATCAAGGCCATCTTGTTAGAAGTGAAACTTGCTGCTGTGTTTCACCTTGCTAATATCCACATCAGGGCCTTTGCCAAGCCTGAGAGATGAAAGAAGATAAGGATCAAATCTTCTGAAGACATGGAGGAATCTAGCTCCTGAGTCCCAAGAACTGAATATCATCACAGATTGGCTCTCCCCATTCCCTGTGCCCATCTGAGCATATGGTCATCCTCTAGCTCAGTATGCTCTGGGGAACCTGAGATAAGACAAGAAGGCTTCTGGGTCAACCTCGGTCTTGTGAAGAGGAACAGATGGGTTTTCTGGTGGGACTGACATCCTGAAAAGCAATTACACATGAAGACATCCCCAACAGACTACGATGTGCTCTGGCCCAGGGCCCAAGTCATCGTGGGTTTGGATTTTAATTAGGCCCGTTTTGGGTATCTGTTCTCTACTTCCCTCCAGATAATGATTTAATTATTACAGACATGCCTTCAAATTAGCAGCTTCCTCAGTGGATTATTCAGCTGGGATCTCCTCAATTACAGTGCCCATCTCACTGCCATTAAAAGAAGAGGCAGCAAAACACAAAGGAAAACTGAAACTTTCTGGAAAGGGAAACCCACCTGCTGAGGAGGGGCCACTTTCAAGCCCTTCTCCTCCCTTCATCTTTATCTCACAGTGGATTAAGAAGCCTAGCTCCAAAACACATGCTGAGTGCCTGCATGATGCAAGACCATGGATGGCATAATGGCTGCTTGTGTCCTCCTGTCCCTGAGCCTTGGTGCTCAGCAGACCACAAGCAGGTGGGGAGTCCAAGGGTGAGGGAGTGATATCCTGTAAGGTAGGATCCCAAACTACTTCTTTCTAGTAGGATGGCATGTCTGGTGATTCCCAAGGAGAAAGGAGCTAGGGAGACATGGTGAGGACCCCATTTATTGCCCGTGTTGGAGTCTCCCAGCCAGCTCCCTGTTGGGAATTACTGCAGGGGCAAGGGGAAGGCAGGTGATGGTGGGCGCAAGCAGAAGATAAGGTACAAGTCCTGACAGCAAGCCAGACCTACTCCTTGGGCAGTGGAACCAGGCAGGGACTGTGCCAGGCTCCAGACCTCAGGGATGAAGGCTGGAAGAGAACAGCAGCGCTGGTTGCAAAAGGAAATACCAGACACAAGCAGAGTGAAGGACACAGCACAGTGATGGTGAAACCTTCAGAGTGCAGCTTGACAACACGCCTTAGTGCCAATGAGCAGTAACTCATCCACAGAACAGCCAAGTTCTGACTAAATCACCAAGAGATGAGCTGCTTCCCTGCCGCAAGACCCGAGCTGAGCACCTTCATGCTGTGGGGCTGCAGCAAGCTCCTTAGGGCCTGACACAACCCCTCTCCCCATGGCAGGCCAAGGAAGGAGAGGATGTGCACGTGTAGCTCCCCATCCCTTGCCACAAAGCTCCAGCCACGCAGTGAGAATCTCTTTGGTCCTTTTCTACCAGAGCATGTGGGCTTTTGACTGCAGGAGCTGCAGGATTTCCCTCACTGGTAGTGCTGTGACTCCCATGCTACAGCCAAGGAAGTGGATTTTGCAGCAGTTGCTGGAGAAGCATTGCTGCCTCTCCCTGCTGCAATGGGAGCTGGGTCTGCAGTGGGAAATCTCTGCTGGCTCCTCTGTCACTGCAGCTCACAGCAGCTTAAACCAGCTGCAGCTCTTGCTGCTGCAAGAAGAGCCCTCGAGCACAGCCACCCGTGAGTCTGCATCTGGAAACACAGCCTGGGTCTCTCAGAATGAGCCAATCGCCCTATTTTTGTGAGGCTACAGCAGCCCTTCTCCTCTGGTTCCCTGCCTGAGCACACAAAGCAGCCGGGCAGTGAAACAGCTGGGTGATGCAGCCTGTTTCCCAGCTAACAGGGCTGGGGACACAAAGGCCAGGTATTGCCTGTGTCCGTCCACCTCTCCTGTGGTCACAGGCCTGGCAGAGTTCTGAGCTCTCTATCCCACTGGATTTGCTACGAGACCATCATGCTTGAGAGGGAGTGGGGCGAGGAAAAAGGCTGTGCCAACATGAGCCATTTCATTTCCTTGAGAAACTGGGCTAAAGAAGATGGGAGTGGAAGTGACACAAAAGAGAGAGAGGATATTCATTAACCCGATAAAACCTCCTGGAATATGATAACAGCAGCAATAACAGACACCTCCCCTCTGGCTGAGGACAAAGAAAGGCTTCCTAGTTATGAAGAACAGGAAGAAAATTGGAGTGGAAGAAAGGAAATGATGTCTGAAATGTCAGATGTTATTAAAAAGCCTTTATCGAGGAGAGAAACGATGAGCGATGAGAACAGGGATACGACGGAAAGCTGAACAGCTGGAGAATGAGTGGGATGGGGAGGAAGCATTCAAGCAAGGCTCTGCTGGCCTCTGACAGCCACACAGTGCCTACGGCAGGGGCCAACTTCTGGAGGCACACATGGGGCTGTGCAGTGAGGAGGGGAGGGCAGCAGCCATGGGGAGCCCCATCACAGCCTCGACCCACGCAGATCAATGGGCCCCACAGAGCTGCTGTGATTGCCCTGTGCAGCATCACCAGCCCTGCACCCTGCCATCCCTGGGCCACGCTACTGCCATAATGTGATGTGACGTCCCTGCTCTGCAAGTGGATGCTACTACGCTTTCTCAGGGCACCATCAGCACAGCCAGGAACCCACACCTACCAGAATCATGAGCTGAGAAGCAAATGGAGCAGCCCCTCCAGCTTCCCCAGGAGCAGTGGGACCAAGCTGCAGGTGCTGCCCTACCACCCCAGGAGCTGAGCTGTAGCACACACAGCCAGGCAGAGCCCCAGCTGGTGCCCGCACCAGGTGAGCGTGGCCTCGTGTGGCCCCAGCTTTTCAGGCTGATGGCCAAGGAGAGGAGCGTGTGGGCTGGATCAGTGTCACGCAGCATTGCGGGCTCTCTCCACAGCAGTGAAGACAGCTCCAGTCCAGCCCAGGAGGCTCAGCCAGAGCTGCTCTGGTTCTTCCAGCACAGACACAAAGTCCCTCTCCTGCTCACGCTGTTGAGATGAGCCAGCCCTCCCCAGCCTCTTTGGCATCTTGCAGGCAGCGAAGCGAGGAGATCTGCAGGCAGGAGTGGCTCAGACTCCCCACTGCAGCCTCCCTGCTTGGCATCGCTCTCTGCTGCTTCCCTGCCAGCTGTGTTTGTGGGTAACACCCCCAAGGGGAGACCCTGACACATACAAAGCCAGCTCCTACCCAGCGAGTGCTGGAAGCAGGCGCGCACATGCAGAGCCTTGCCTTGACTCTGCTTTAATATGCATGCAATATGGCCAGAGCTGCTCTGAATCTGACAGGATTCACTTTTCAGAAGAGAACAAGCAGCAGCCAGCAAACTGCACGCATCTCCCTGTCAGAGCAAGGTCGGGGCAGGCAGGGTGCTGGGAGCTGTGGCTGCACATGGGATGGACTCTTGAACTCAGACATCATCTTCAGAGCATGATATGGAGACAACAAAGCTGTCACAGCGGCCGCTGTCATCTCAGCATCCTCTCAGAACTGCCAGTCTGCACCAGCTGCAGCCTAACTGGGTACCAGCATTACCAGCACTCATCCTGTGCCCACGAGTCCTCCCAGATGCACCACGTGTGTCACCGTGTGTGTCTGGAAGCTCCTTCTTCCGAGGATCAGCCTCAACCCAAGCTGATGGTGAGTGAAGTAGAGGGCGACCACAGACCACCTGAGCACGACCTGCAGCACCTCATGCTTTGGGGAGGAGGGGCTCAGGCAAACCCCCACGTGTGCCATAGCTGCTGCTTGATGGAGGCATTTCTCTTTCCTCCTCCCCAGCATCAGAACTTGGATGATAATCACTGGATTGTTGCCATTGCTTTGGGGCTGCCATATTTAAAAAAAAAAAAAAAAGAGTTTTCATTTGATCATCTGCTTGTAGTTAATTTAGTTACAAGAGTTTTGCAGTGATCATTTTTGGAGATGGCAATCAGAGCATCTCTGCAAGCAGAAATGGCTATCGCTCCCCATCTCCTTTGTGTTTACATGTATATAAAGACATTTTGTCTCCTAACATGAAGCCAAAATAAGCCCCAGCACTGCTGATCATTGCACGGCTCTTCGTGAGCGCCGGTGTTGCTTTCAAATCACACGTCGTCAATAAATCTAGTTCTAACTGCCCTGCAGCAAATGGCATCAGCCTGCACTTTGAGATCTCTCCCACACGTACTCCACTGCCTAAAAATACCAGTGCTTTAATTCTCAAATGACTTGGCTATTGTACAACCACCTTTTTTTTCTTTCTTTTTAATATATATATATTGCTGCATGGCTCGGTACAGGACATCTGTTATGCTACAAGGGGTGAAATTCTGCTCTTGAGATCCAGTGTTAAAATAATGCAACAGCTCTGCTAATCTTCAGGGTAAAATGAACATTGGTTCCTTTTGCTCTGTGTGCTGTGAGGTGTCTCACTTAGGGGTGTTTGGGGAAGCAGAGACCAGGAGGGGAAACTCATCCCTGATGTCTCACCTCTGCATCAACCAAAATATAACCCAGAACTCAACCTATTGCCAAAGAGAATGCCAGTTGTCTCTGGTGACAGTCCCAAGCATGCTGGCAGCACTCAGCCAGTGCTGTTTCTGCCTCAGGACAGAGCATGCATGGATCTCAGACAGACAGCATGGACAGAGCAAACCCTTTCTGGACCTGGGCTGGAAGGGCTTTATCAGGAAGGATGAGTTTGCTGGCCAGGAGGGCTCACCATTAAACACTGACAGGGCTAAGATAAGCCATGTTGTTGTGCTCAATGATAGACTGTAGAGCCCTTGCTCTGCCCTCAGCATCCCGAAGATGCAGGCATCCAGCACTGCACTGCCAATGAGGAGCAAGGACAGCAACTGTTCCAAGGCAGATGGGAATCTCCAGGACTTCCACTCATCAGCTCTTCAACAGAACCAGCAATTCCAAGTGGGAAAGCAGTTCCCAGCATTTTGTTTGCCATGGGTCCTTGAGGGGCTTTAGGTTTGCCCAGAGTGCTATCCAAGCCCAGGTACGGAGCAAACCCACAACCTGGCCAGGTTCTCCCATGGATGGCGCTAGGATTTCAAGCCACGATGCTCCATCTCACCTCAGAGACATTGGGTTTGGACCCATCCCCAAAGAACAGGAGAGCACAACCTGTATGCCTTGGCTGTGGGGCTCTGGTTGCTTTGTACTCCACGGCAGGCTCACAGCACACTGAGCCATCCAGGTGCTATATGACCTCTCCCCCCAAATGAGAATGTCATCTCACAACCTCACCTGGAGAAATCACACTCTCACAAGGTACTCGTGTATGTGGGACAGCTTGGAAACAGAATAACTTCCCCTCCTGGCTGATCAACGTGTGAATAAATCTGCCTCAGCCAAAAATAACCTCTGGACCTTTTATCACTCCTTCCTGCAGTATGCTGGAGGGGGGGAAGCCAGAAAGAGGCTGAGATCTGGTCAGTGAGTACAGCTGCCAGGCACTGGATTACAGGGGAGATTAACTGGATGTTTGAGGGTGTAAACTTTGTATGAGCCCATCTTTCTCCTCACTGTCTGCAACCCCTGGCACCAAAGTTCTTGGGTAGGGAATAGCATCAGGCACCACCGGGAAGATTAAGGGCTTGGGATCGGGTTTATGACACGTATGTTAATGCTTTGGCAAGGCTATAAACACCCTTCCTCATTTTGGAAACCTGAAAGGCCAGGCTTAGCAGGAGAGGCTCCATCCCAGGATGCAGCACACTCACGAGGCTTCTGAAGAGGTAAGAAATGGGGGAGCATTATGGCTGAGCATCACTCCTTTCCTACAATCCCAACGCCCAGCCCTTGCCTCTTGGCTACTGAACCCTCTGGACACCACAGTGCATTTATTCTGACCCAGCACATCATCTGCATCTCAAACGATGCTAGCAGGAAAGGTAAAACCCATCTGCAATTATGAAGACAATTCATTTCTACCGAGAAAGGGTGAAAACCAAAACTTTAAACCAGCAGCACACCTGGCAGATGAACAGCAACGTGGGACAGATCCCTTCTCCCCCATGCTGGCCCATAGTGCCCAGGCCACTGTTTCTCTCTTCTGGATGCTGAATGCCCTCCCTGCTGCATGTTCCCATTCAAAGGAACCAGCTGAACACTGCTGAGGAGGTTGCAGGGGAGGGAGGCACCACACCAGGCAGCAAAAAGCCCTGGAAATCATATGCAATGGGCAGGATGAGGAAAAAGAGCTCTCATTTGTCGCTTATTTTCTTCCTTTTTTTTTTTTTTTTTTAATGCAATTAAAGGCAGCCACCCAGCCGGTGCATCCTTACGCCTGCTAAGAGAAGCGTGGAAGAAACTGAAAAATGGGAGCTGGAAAAAATCTGCATTTCAGACAAATTCCAGCCTTGTCAGTCCTGCAGGATTACTGCACTGGAGACAGCAACCTGTGAGCTGATTTAAAACACCGGGATGGAGATTCAGGAAAGGAAAAGCAACTTTGAAGAGATACACTCAGGCCCTTCATGCCTTTGGAGAAGTTTTGGCACCCAGTTCCAGGACGCCTCCACCTGTGGGACAGAAACCACTGCACTGTGGTGCAGCACAGGGGCAGGCAGGGCTGTTTCCAGCACAGCTCTGCACAAAAATGACAGAGAGAGATGAAAACCCACTTCATCCTTTTGTGTGTCCTCACCATGCAACCTAAGCTGATGGCTTTACAGTGTCCCCACAAGCATCTTAACCTGCTTGACCACAGAACAAACCAAATTAAAATCCAATTATATCAGCACAACTTTCCTAATAGCAAAGGGCTCTGAATCATTTTACTACTTCACAGCCTGCACTGATGGTGGAAAGTCATCCTTGCATCTGAGCATCACCAGCACCAGCCACCTGCTCTTGCAGATCCCTGACAAATCTCCAGGAAGATCCTGGACATCAGTCCCACCTCCCAGCCATCACCCTCCTGAGATGCCCACAGGGATGCATGTGTTGGAGCATCGTCAACAGCAGAGATACCCATGACTCCCAGAGCACTGGAGCCACAAAGACACCAGCTTTCCATCTCTACAGGCAGCACCACAAGCAAGAAGCTCCTGGACCACACAGGCACAACCATCCAGCTACCAAACTCCAGTTGACACCTTGCCTCTGTACCAGCTCGCAGTGCAGTGCCATGGTGTCAAACCCACCAGGAGAACCTCATTCTAGCATATAAGCAGATGGTGGAAAATGAGCTTAAGTGAATATTTTGCCAGCACCTACTTGGCCAAAACTGGGGCGTCCCCAGGAGGTTTTGTACAGCTTTAACAAAACCTATCTTCCTAAGCCAATTGCGGTTATAATGATGCAATTTGGGGGATAAATGAGGCCCTGAAGGGCTGGTGTTATTCAGGAGGAAATCACAGTGTCTGGAGGCAGCTTGCCATGGCTGTACTGAGACAGCATTGGCTGACAGAATAGGAACCAGTGTGAGCACAGCTGGAGGCAGCCAGGCTGGCTGGATGCTCACTGGGCTGATCCAACCCCAGGTTTGGAGAACATCCATCCGGTGCTGAGCTCAGAACCGTCCCTGTGAGCTTCCCCATGAGCTGGTCCAGCCCTAGGCTCAGTGCTGGCTGGATGCTTGAGGGCTGATTCAGACCTGAGTGGATGCTTGCAGGCTGGAGACAACACTGAGGGAAGCAGAAGGACATGGCACACGGAAATTGGAGCAGAAGGCCACAGGTAAGGACTGGTCTCATCAGGATGTCCACCCATAATGGAAAATGGGAGCCAGGGGTGCAAAGGGATAGCTTGGGACCACAGTGGGGGGCTGCTTGGGGCAGAAGGCAGCTGGAAAAGCAGAGAACCCCCCCTCCCCACTCCAGGGTTACAGGAATCACTGCCCCCCCAAAACCCTGCAGCTTGGAGGAGGTCTGGCCACCTCTTCACCCCTCCTGCCACACATCCAGTGGGGATCAGGCAGCCCCCATCTATGGGGGGCACAGCAATCCCTGGGCTCAGATTCCTGGCCTATGGGTGATGCCTATGGACAGAAGATCCCGAAGGCGAGGATGACACCCCCAGACTCAGACTCTGTCCGAGGGAAACAGGGATGCTCAGCACATCCCTGACTCACAGACCCCCTCCAAGCGGCAACGGGGTGGAACAAAGCTCCCCCAGACGCAGCACTCTCTCCCGCACAGCCCTTGGAGGCAGCGCATCCCCACCTGCCACGGCGAGGCAGAGCATCCCCAGTCCAACCCCACCGGGGGTAACAACGGGGAGCGAAGCCCTGCCGGCCCAGCCCCAGGAGGGATGCAGAGCATCCCTCGGGATGGCAAAACGAGGAGAGCTCCTCCGGGCAGCTCCACCGGATGGAGGATGCAGAATGGAGGCTGAGCATCCCCCGTCCGGCCCCGCGGATAGCTGAGCATCCCCCGGGGCGGCGTGGGCCCGGCCCCGCCCGCACTCACCGAGCGCCGAAGTCGCTGGAA
>JAOWBP010050766.1:1203-18002 GCA_028571105.1 Tragopan temminckii | reverse complement strand
GGGATGTTCTGTACCACCTGACATCATCCAGAAGGAGTTTTGAAGGAGGTGGGAGTTCGTCTCATTTTCTTCCACTGCTTGGAGGCTAGCTGGGCATTGGTCGGGGGAGGTGAGCAACTGTTTGTGCATAACTTGTTATACACATTATATAGATATAAAAAATATACATTATACATTATGTACGTCCATCATATCTGGATCTGCTTTAGGATACACCTGCAGCCTCCCTCAAGTTAGGCCTATCTGCACAGATAATCAGAGGCATATGAAGCTACTGTAAGCTCATAAATATTCACTTAGAAAACTTTTCTTTGCAGCCAAAAGTCTTGTAACTTGACTATAGAAAATCCGATTCTTAATCAACTGAACAAGGTATAACTACTAAGGAGTATAGCACTACTAAAGAGAAAAATAGCACAGCCAGCCTACTTTGCTGCCAGCATTCTATGAAACTACTGCAAGAATTTCACTGCCCTCATGCTATATCCCAGCACACGGACAGCATTTTGAAAAAACAGTTGATTTACCTTTCTAATCCCTTCCCAGACAAGAGGATACAAGCCCTGGTGCAGAAAGTGAATGGAGTTATCAAAGCTGTGATTGTATCAATCTGAGATTACCATTCCTGATTCATATTATGCTGCATTCAATTCCTGACACACAGCCTTGTGTTTGTTCTGTTTGTCAGGATGGACAAGAAATTAATAGTGACAGCAATAAACACAAATCTTAAGCCTTAATCTCAATTTGCCTTCATTTTCTCATGTATGAATTGGATACAATAATTTTAAAAGAGAGGTGTGGAGCCTTACCCAATATTGTCATGTGTATTAAGGTCAGTGGATAAAAGGCTCCATAAATCCAGGTATTTCAGAAAACAAACAGTAATAGAAGACGCTAAGTAATGGGCAGAGAGACTTCCACAGCGTAAACAGTGGCACCCACCGAACATTTTATAAGTGAGAGGGCAAAGCAGGTATTTCTGCACTTAACCCCAGTCCTGGTGTGAAGAGGATGAAACAAACCTGTCAGGGAAGGAAGGTATTGCTAATATAAAAGCTTATTTTCCCACACTGTCACAAAGCCTGGATGAAAAACTCTGTCTGATGTTCTGGCTTCTAAATCAACATAGATGGGAGGGATCACAGGTGTGGGTGTGCACAGGTGGGCAAGTGCTCTGCTGAAAACAAAAATCACACCACAAAGAGCTAAATTACAACATTCTAGTCCGCATGTTATTTAAATAAAATTATTAAAAAAAACCAACACTCTTCAGTGTCTCTCCAAGTGAACTGAAAACATTAGTATCATTCCTCAAATAACATTACAGAAGTTGTATGATGACAGTGTTTCCACTGCAGGCATTTGGTAGACAATATATTGAAGAACAGAATTAGTGTCACAGAGACTCAGCAAGTCACCTTAATAACACACACTGTATACAGCAATCGAATATACATTTTTACATTCATTCAGTATCTGTACTCACATGAACTCGTGGGTAAAACTTAAATCTAAAGATAGTTGTTAAGTCTCAATAAAAAGCAAAAAAAAACATAAGAATTCTCTCCCACAGATTTTGTAAGAACAGCAGAAAATGAACAACATGCTCTGTTGTCAGTATGCAAAGGGACATTAAGTGGAGGGCTCAGTCTTTTCAGAAAGAGCCTGGGAAGGAATGCCTGGCTAAACACTGAATGAACTGATTATATACTTTGGGAAAAGCAAAATAGGTGTCCTGCCACACTAGCAGCTGAAAACTAAACTGCAATGTCCAAGCTGGAAATGAACTCACCATCTGAAACATAAGAGGAAATCAGAATAAGGATCTTTTAAATAAACTATGAGCACTGATACATTATATACCTGTAGATTTAAAGGGCATAATGAAAAAAACACCACAACAGAAGCAAGCAATCAGAGCAGATTATTTATTCCTTTCCTATTCCTTTCAGTAACTCCTACCTGCATTACACTTTGTACCCTCAAATGATTCTTTGTTCACTAGTATTCAACCTTGACTTACGTCCTCAGTAACTCACTTAGAGATGGTGAGAAAGTATTTGCTTAAAAAAAAAAAACAAAACACATTTTGTTAGATAAAATAAAATTAAAAAAACAACACAGATTTTAATCAGGTACTCAATTTTGAATCCCTGAGCCCCTTCTCAGCAATATGGTCTGACTTTTGAGTGGTGCTGCGTGGAGCCAGGATCAATGATCCTCACAGGTCCCTTCCAATTTGAGATATTCTATACTTCTAAGTCCCATCCACTCCTGTCCCTGCAGCATAGAATCATGGAATCATAGAACTACTCAGTTGGAAAAGACCTTAAAGATCAAATCCAATCGCAACCTAACCATACCACCCTTAATAATTCGACCTCAGCTCAAATTGATAGGCCATAGATATGCCCTGAAAAGTAGAAACTATGATTTAATTTCTGCTTGAAACTCATTCAGTTTTTAACTCACAAAACATTGTTTTGATTACATGCCACTTCCTGCACTCTGCTCTAATGACTGGTGTAGGCATTCAGCTCTCTGCTGGAGGCATTTTTTTAATAGACAGTCATCATCCCAGATTCCACAGCTGTGATGCCATTACATTCTGCTGACAATACAAACACGTCATTCCTCCTCTTACCTTTCTTGTTTTTTATGTTGTTTTTTCCCTTCAGCATGTCTTCAGCCCTGAAAGCTATACTCCTTTTCAGTGAAAACTGGAGATGAATGTTTACACACATGTTGGAGTCAGAAAACTTGGCATCTGCACCAAACTTTTCTCATGTCAATGAACAGATTGAACTAAGAAGTACAGAGCTTCCTATGAGTCAGAATACATACAGTGTTTTTTTTTTTCCAAAGGCAAACCAACATCTTATCCTGCTGCTTGCCTTACCCACAGTTCGGTTAGGAGGATGAGATTCTGCTATATTATCAATTTTCCGTGATAAACCTGTAGCTTTAAACTCTCTAAAAAAAAATTTTTTTTTTTACATTGAATAAAATAGCTGGACTATTTTTAACTTAGAAAAACAAACAAGCTGCATTAATGTTCTAGTTCACAGATGCTTTCACCTTTTTCAGTGGATGAAAAGGGAATATTTTTCAGTCACAAGAAAACATATTGCACTGCAGATGTAGTAAACTGCTACCACAGTGGATCAGAGATATAAAATACCCTTCAAAAAATGCTTCTGCAAACTGACATGGAGGGAGTGGTGCAGCAGAACAAACAACTGATTATAAAATAAGCTTCATAAACTGTGTATAAAATAAGCTTCATAACAACAATAATGCTCTTAAAACTGATTACGAAGCACCAAAATGGAGGTGTGTGGAGGGTATAATCAGGAGAAGTATCGCTACTGAGACATTGCCCAGGCATAGAGAGATAGAAAGTTCAAAATCAGTTCAGTGAGGGATGAGAAAAGGGCTTCAACATGCATATCAGAAAACAAAGGAAGACCCAAGGATATAATGAGCAGCTTACTGACACAGGACTTGGAAAGGGATGATGTATGCAGTACCTTCTTTGCCTTGGTCTTTACTGAAAGGCTTCTTAAGTTTCTGTGCCTAGTGGCAAGTGAAAAATTCTACCTACAACAGCAGAGAAAGATCAAAGTAGAAACCTCATATGCAAACTGGACATATACAAAAATGTCCGTGGCCCCAGATGCATTTCTTCACAATCAGAGATCAGGTCCCATGTCATCCCAAGCCTATCCTCCATCACCTTTGAAAAAATATGGCAATCTGGTTGAGATCCCTAGTGACAGAAAAAGGGCAAATGTCACAATCATCTGCAAAACCAGAGAGAAAGAGTATTCAAGTAATTACAGGGCAATCTGGCTTGCCTCGAGGAAAACTATAGAACAAACCCTCCTAGAAATCATTGTGGGGCATAAAATGGTGACTGAGACCAGCCAGAATGCCCTGGCCAATTTGTCTGTCCAACCTAATTGACTTCCACAGTGGCTGTGTAGATGGGAGGAAGAGAGAAGTGCATGTAATTTGCTTTAACAAGGTCTTTAACCAGGCCTCCCATAGCAGTCAGACTTGGAGGGTTTGGACAAGATGAAGTTGGAGTATCAGGTGAATGAAAAACTGGCAAGATGATTAGTCTCAGAGAACAGCGGTCAACATTTCCAAGTCTAGCCAGCAGTCAATTAGAAGCAACATTCTTCAGGAGTTAGTCCTGGAAACAATACTGTTTTAATGACTGCACTGCTGTCTTGGACAATGGAATGCACCCTCACCAGCTTCAAAAATGACACCAAATATGGGGAATTGGTCAACGTGCCAAAGGGTGAGGCTGCCTTGCTGATGGACTCGAGCAAACTGGAGCAATGGGTTGATGCAAGCCTCAAAGATCAACAGTGATAAATGGTAAGTCAGCACAGGGAATAAACACTGTCTGGCTCAGCAGAAAAATCCCTGTGGTTCCTGGTGGTGGCAATCAAACTGTATGAGAGTCAGTATTACACTCTTGAAAGGCTAATTCCTGAGTTGCATTAGCAAGATCACAGCCAGCACATCTAAGGAATTGATTATGCCCCCTGCTCAGTACTCGAGCTAACACCAGGAGCAGCATATAGCTTTGGAAGTCCCAGTGCAAGAGATCGTAACAAACTGACAGAAGCCCAGTGGAAGGACTCAGGTGTTCAGAGTGCTTGAGCACAATACATAAGAGAAGTCTCTGAAGGAGTTGGGTGAATCTAACACAGATGGCAGGGGGGTTATAGAAAAGATACTCTTCTCAGAGGCACACAGCAGAAGGACAAGAGACAACAAGGAACATTCTTACTAGAGGAAGAGAATTAATTTCACAATAGAGGTGGCTAAGATCAAGATCAGGAAGTGAGAGGATGCGGAATCTCCATCTTTAGACATTTTCAAAACTCAGCTAAACAAGGCAATGAGCCTAACTTTGAGTAAAAAGCTAGACTACCTTCTCTCCAGATGTCTTTTCCAATAAATAGTTTCGCAATTTCATCAGTATATAGCCAGCACACGAGCTCTCGTCTAATTTTACACTGATTCAAGGCCAATATAATGCTTGCTGCCCAGAATGACACTATTGTGGATTCATACGCACATTATCAGGAAAACCAAAACATGGCCTGATTCCATAGGAATGAGCTTTTATAACCTGGTGGAAAAGAATAGAGGAAAAAAAATCCAAAACAACCTGAGGTCTTCATTAGACAAATTTACATCTGAAGTCAGAGAACATAAAAAAAAGAGTTCACAACTAGAAAGCATTGCAATCTCCCTTCCATTTACATACACAGCAAACCCACTTACAGCATGGGCATTGCTACATATATCACGTTGTTGACATTTAGTCCTCTCCATACCAATCATCTGTGTAGTTGTGAGGTGCTTCCAAGTAGAACACTGCTCCTCATTTAAATGGATAGCATGTAGTGCCACCAATTCTCAAAGTCACATAAAAGACAAAGACTAACTTCAATTGTAAGCTCCTGATGCATCAACTTAGAAAGGTATCTAAGATCAAAAAAAGGAACTGCTTAATTAGAATGAATAGAGAGTGTCTTGTGGTCACAAGAAAATTATGATGGAATAGCTGGAATGGCTTCCACCCTTGGCTGTTTACCTCATCTCTCTTACAGAGTCCATAGTAACCTACGCAGGAGTGGCTGAACGGCACACGCATTCCTTCCTGAGCACTGTGGTTTACAGACCAGCATATTATTGTAAACTCCAGCCAACAGTAACCTCTGGGAGACAGGCAGGGCAGATAGCTGGTGGCGGTAACCATCGTCACAGATAAATGCTATTAGAAAAATAGGTCAAAATCTTCACGAGCATGCAAATAAGTACTCTGTAGAATTACAGCCTCAGTAATAATCTACACATTCAATATGTGTCAAATAACTCAATAAAACACTCTGAAACATCTGAAAATAAAAGGTAGTTGCTACCTTTACCCATAAAAATTTCAAAGTGCAAATGCCTACTAGTTCAATTGTTAAAAAAGAGAACAAAAACAACAAAAAAACCCAAAAATAAAATTTTTAAAAATCCAACAAAAGAAAACAATTGTGAATCAAGGAATTGTAGTTTTTAAAGACTATACACATCCACAAATACGAGTGTGTATGAATACACATGTAGATCTGCATATGATCTGCCACATAGATATCATTTCTTCAGGATCCAGTTGCAGTCACTACTCCACTTATCTCATAGTACAAATACAACTTGTTTGAATAAGCAAATTCAGATAGCAGTAGCTGTCTCACCAAGGCAACAGGAGCTCCTTCAGGGCTGCAGACTTCCCAAATAAGCTGGCTAAGTTCTGCCTCTAAACTTTCCTTAGGCCACATAGAAGCAGAACTCTTTTTACTTAATACTGCACTTGGTTTAAAGTTAAAATAAGATGTATATGGTACAACACAGCGCAGGACTGATCAGAGGATAGATATTTCCCTGCAGCCTCCAGTTATTACACTCTATGCCAAATCCTTGATAGCTAAGAGCTGGTAGGCAGGCTGTCATACCAAAGCTAAGATCACAATGAGCGCAAATTTGATGGAGACCAAGCTACTTCCTACTTTTGTCTAATAACTGTCACAAATACAGACAAAAACTGTGAGAAGATAACTGATTCATGTAAGTTTCCAGAAAGCTCCTGACGTTTCCTCACTTGCCCTGATCCACCTGAGTTTATTCTCTGGCTGCATCCTCTTATCCCAGCCCTGAAAAACTGTCAGTCTATTCGCTAGCATAGATATGAAGATTACAACTAAAAATTCGAAAAAAGAATTCAATTTCCAAAGATCCCCTTTCATATCTTACCTGTTTGTTCTTGGTCTTCAAAATGAGCCAACAAATCTCTGCAGACAGGCTGTCCATCAGCCGTTCCTCTGAAAGAAGAGAGAACTGTTAAAGACGTAACTCCAGGAGTACTAATAGGATCCACTGCAATCTACATACAATATATCCAAGGGGAAAAAAAAAAACAAACCACATCAGGAAAATAGTCAGAAATACAAACAGGAAAATCAATGTACCTCAGATGAACAAAGAACATTTTGTTTCTCTTTTGCATGCTCTACAATCAGGTTAGACAGGGAAAAACCTTCAGTCAGTAAGGATGACATTTGTATTTCACTGAGAGGATGCTGGATTCCACATCATGGAACACACAAGATGGAGACGCTAAATGTGACTCTCAGAAGCCATCTGCTGTGTGAGTATAAAGAATGGATGATCAATCCTAACCTTGACCACGCTATCAGCATATTTATATCACATTTCTTATCAGTTTTTACTGTTGATATCTGTGAAGGCATGAGATTAGGATTTGGTGGTCTTTTCTTATTTTCTTTTTAAAACTAGGAAAAGAATGAGATTTAGTTCATAATAACAACAACGTATTTCTCAAAAACTGCATCAAAACAACTGATTTTCATTATTGCATGGATTAAATTAACATTCCTTGGTTTAAATTTAAGTAAAATTTTAAACAAATAATATCAACTCAAAGTCTGTAAAGTAACATACCACAAAGTATACAGGCAAAAAATCTAAATAACAAAGGAGCACATAAAAGTAAGTGCATAAAGTAATGCACTACAGAATATTAAAAATCATACTGTTATTGATGAATAATCTGATGCATTAAAATAACATGACCCAGTGAAATGTGTAAGTTTCTCAACATCTATATTTAATAGTTAATAGCCATAGCTGATACTACTAGTCTGAATATATGAAAAGAACTTTTCCTTCAATGAAGGCTTCAGCCTGCAGACTTTGATTTGACTTCATTTAATAGAACAATGAGTGGGAATCTGCAGCCTTCAGAGGCTGAGAACAACTCTGGATCATCACTTCCTCCCTCAGAACAATGGAAGAGTCCTTAATGAAGCCCAAGTTCTTATCCTCTGTAACATGGCAAGTTCATGCAGAAAAAGAATATCCAAACAATGCCCTTCCCAGCTGCCAAAAAAGTAACAAGCAACTTCCAAAGTAGTTTTCAAACACAGCACAATCAAATAACAAGCAGTGGGACCAAGCACTATGTCACACATCATTTTGTATCTTGCATTAACAACTCCATGTTATAGAATATGGATATGTGGCACAATCCAAGAATTTATTACTACTTGTTATTCACAACAAAATCACACTTTAAGAAAGCCTCATCCAAGCCAGACTCCTACAGAAGAACACAGCTGTTTTTGCAGTTCTTTATTCATCAGAAGTGGCAGTCCCTGTTCAGCTCTTCCCTGCTGCAGATTGCTGTCTCAGAGCAGAGGCACAGGTTGCAAAAGCAGCTGATGGAAAATAAGGCATCATCGCTAAGCTTGCCTGTGAGGATGTTTCTCCTCTTGTTAATGGCATAATGGGGCAAAACATGAAAGAGCTTGTTCAATAAACAGAGACTTAGGCTCTGGAAATAGTCACTGGCTGGGTGGAGGCGGATGTTGATGGGAAACAGAGTAATTTAAATATAGAGGGGGATTAGACTGTATTTGAAAAGGTAAATCTGTTTGACGTGTGGGAGAATGGTGTCTTAAAGAAGTGTAACACACAGAGCAACAGTCCAGGAAGGTATATTTGATGATAAAAATAAATAAAAGCATCTAAAACTTAAAAGTATGTCTGTCAACTTGAAACCCTTAACCCTCAAAAATGTTCCCATTTGAAAGAAAAATTGGATTTTGCGAGTAGAAACCTAGTGCAAACTTCACTATTTTTTGAATACTAAGGCTTTTCAATCCTTAGTTTTTTAGTAAAGTAAGACAAATTAAGTCTTAGTCAAAAAGATAACTGAATGTTATTTTTGCCTATAATGGCAAAAAAGCCCTCAGAAGAAAATGGATATGATTGGTAGTTTAACAGAATAACCTCCTGTGAGGCTACTTAGAACTTGAAATAATCATAAGTAACCATTTCTCCCAAAGGAAAATCCCTTATAGTTTGTTTTATTCCCACCCAGATAAGGTCTAAGATACTGGTTCAGTTTATAATTTGCTTCCTAAGCATTAGCAGTGTAATGTGAAAAAAACAACAGCGAGTTTGAACTTCTGGACTCACCCTGGTAGCATTTTAACATGCAAATGTCAACTGAGGAGCTCTATGCATCAAACATCTTCAGAAGTGTCCAAGTTTATAACACTGTGTGCAAAGCAGTTGTTACCTGTTATCTGTGATTACCTGCCTCAGCCAACTAAGCAGTTTGAGAGACTTTTTGCTCTCAAAGTGCAAAATTCTCTTTTATCAAAGATATATTGCTCAGAACATCACTATTATACAGAATCGTCGCTCCAGAGTGAAAGAATATAGTTCTTAATATCATTTGATACTTCAGCATTTTTACGGTGTTAACCTTCTCAAAAAATTAATTAGAGACTCAATAAAGATTACATTATGTGGTGTTGTTGGAGTAAAACTGAAACAACACTGTGGGACTACTAGAAGTTTGTTAATTATACTGCTGCAGGGAGAAAACGTGCTGCAGAACTATGTTTGGTGCTGTAACAATTGGACAGATCAATATGATAGGAAAAGGTGTTTCACCCGAGGGGTAATGACAGAAGGATTGGCACGGTAGAAAGGTGCTATGAAGGAAGGCAAGAAGATTGCTTACATATATCAGAAAATTCCAGGTTCACAGGGGAAAGCTCCACCAAGGAGGGTTCTCCAGGAAGAGATCCTTCCCCAGTGTCAGTCAGCCCTTCAATGAGGTCTAAGAGAGATGCAGCCAGGCTCCACTCCTCCTGGTCACACAGCTGCATTGCCTTCACCTGTGCTCCCAGGGCTGACCGGTCCTTTCCCCAGATGCTCAATCAGTGGTTCAGGCCAGGACTCAACATTTCCCATACAGGTGCTAAGATGCCCTATCATAACCAAGGTGCTTTTGAAATCTGGACTTTGGCTGTTACAGTTAAGGCTAGCACCCTACATACATCATGTAAGGTTATTAGTGTAGGCATAGCACATTCCCAAATTCACCTACCAATCTAAAAGATTATTTTCTCTTTTGTTTGCTTAGGCAAACAAACAGAAGCATGATTCCAAAGCTAGTACACAAAAACCTCTGCAGGGCACACACAGGAGCCGACAGGTCACTTTGGCATGCCAGTTAGACCAAAATGAGTTCACATTACACAGTGTTGACCAGCTAGAACTGATCAAAACATACTTTTGCACAACTCCATTAGCAAAAACGTTTTCTGAACAGGATTTCCTGACATAATATGGGATTTAATTTGGAGGTACCATTCTATCAAAGAAGATCCCATCTGTGGCCTCAAGTCAGTACTTTTGTTGCCTTAGTCTTTCCCAATTAAAAATAAACCTTAGTTGAAATACACAAATGAGGCTGAATTGGAAAACATGCACTTATTGCCATGGCAAAACCTTTCTGCCTTTCCAAGTCAGTGAGAATTTATTCCCCCCTAGCTTTTGTTACCTGATTTCCAGGACAACCTATCCGTATGCAATCCACCAGCTTTAGCCTATGCCAGAGCTGCTTTTGGCAGTGTGTTTTGGGTCTGCATTTGCTTATTCCAAGGCACTTTCTACTGGGAGTCAGGCATTACTGGGCCATTTTAATTCAAGATGAAATCATTAAGTAATCACCTGACAATTCTTTACTCAGCAAAAAAGCAGGCAGTCACATTACCTACGAGTACTTCTGAAAACCTGAATGATCCTGACACTTTGCTCAGAAACTTCAGCCACTAAACATCACCCAGATCCTGTTTTATGAGTAATCCTTTCCCAGTTTCTCTTGTGTCTTGCAAGTGCTGAGTCCAACATTTTGAAACGGAACTCTGGGGAGAGGAGGTAGGAGGGAGTGCAAGAAAATAAATTAAGACTCACACATCTGTCAGAGATTGAGATAAAGATGGTGAAATCACTCCAATTTAAATCAATATTACACAGTGCCAAAGCTTTGATAGCTCATCAGATAGACAGAAACCTGTAAGCAACATAAATAGCTAAGTAGGAAATTCTATATCTCCTGACTGAGATGCTATTAATTATTACCCCAGACATTTAAGAAATATTTCCTTGTGTTCTGCTGCATAAGGAAAAGAAGGACAGTAACAGCACGTAACATTAGTTCCTCAAATCCTAATTTTTTATACATGTAAAATTTTTCCTATCTTAAGCAGCTAAGAGGTCCTTGTGGTCCTTTACAGGGGCATCACTGTCTATTATAACTGGTTTTATTTACCAATTAATCCTCTTTTTTAATTGGGGCAACATTGTAATACTTTCCCTATTGTTCTATTTAAAATTTCCCTTTGTCCTTAAAGAACTGGTTAGATTTGGGTTCTAATTAGTTTCAGTGTCCTTATGAGACTTAAGAAGGGGGCCACAAATCAGTGCAAACATGCACCTACTCTTGCAAAAACATTCAGCTGATTTGACAATCAGTCTTCTCAGATTGCACCAGATAACAGTCTCTCAAGTTATTAATATAGCTTCTTTTCACACAAAGGTATATTTAAAAGCAACACAAAAGTTTAATGCAGAAGAAAGCACTAAAGAAAAAGATAACAGCTGAGAGCCATTTTGCTGTAAGCCACACCTGGCTCAAACCTTAAGCAAATTTGTATTTGCAAAAACAAAACCCAACAACTTGTATATTTTAGTCTTTTGTTTTACAGACAGCTGAGAAGTATGTGGGTGAAAGGGATTCCAGCAGTTAGGTCATGCTGAACTCATTACCTCCTCTCTCCCTCCTTTTTGAGGTCACACTGAATTTCAGCCTTACAAAAGCTCTTTCTAGCTCTGCCCATCTTGCTAGAATCTGATATTCTGGTTCTTCTCACCTGAAATCCTGCTTCCAGCACAAAGAAAGAAACTTCACCCAACTTCAAACCACACCAGGTGGACAACACTACTTAGAAAACAATAACTATGCACTGACTTCTTCAAGAAACAATGTATTTAAGGCAAGGAATTTGAATGCCTGGAAAGCAGTCAGCGCTCTCATTTTCTTTCCTTAGAATTTCAGGAACAAACCATACACCAGGCACATTTTTTATTGAATTTAAAGAATATTCAAGAAACTTCAACTTCCTATTTTGTAAACCTCTATATGTTTTAACATTCTTTCTGTACTTTTTTTTTTCGTTTTAACAATGAAAACCCAGAACACCATCTCTGCAGTAAGCATGTCACAGGTAGGACCACGCATGGACTACAACAGAGGCATTACTACTAATTTACTGACAATTCTAACTTCCACATGTCAGCGTGTACATATACCTATACTGATCACAAAGCAAACTGTCTTACAATTTTGAGGTGCATTAAAAATTGTCAATTCTAGTATTAAAAGCTTCAGCACTCCACAAGCAAGAAATCCAATCACATCAAGCAAATCTTCCAAGTGATGTAACATGCAAGCTCTTACCTGAATCAAGGTGAAGTTAGATTTAACAATCGAATGTGTGCCTGATATGTTTGTGGAAATGAGTAATTACTACTCAGCAATACTGACAAAATAAGTAGAAGTTAAAACATTTCCTATATCATTCGTTCTTCTATAATTAAAATAGGTATTTTCAAAAACTCTGTTGCCATGGACAAAAAGAAGAGAGCAGTTGAGATGGTTTCTTTCATGCAAGAAAGTATTATCAACTTCAAAATATACTCTTCTAAAACTAAGTTCCCCACTCCCTGATCTAAGAGATGGGTTATCTGTTTAAGTTTGGTTTCCTCTGATGGGAAGACGTTCAATAACAAAGGCAAATTACCACCTAAAGTTTATCGCTTCCATTTTTGCAGGGAAGACTTACAGTCATAGCTGCAACAAGGACGTTTATTTCAGTCAGCTCAGAGCACACAATACGAATGGTAGCATGTGCAGAGCAGACAGTTCTGAACTTCTAGTTTTCAATACTGCTCTATCCTTTGGAGACCTGTGAAGGGATGGCTCAGCAGTGTGACTGTTCTCTTCTTGACCTTCAGAACTTTGCTATCTTCTGTTATTCGAGAAGGCCTGCAATCTCACATTAATAATTTAATTTACTGGAGCACAGTACTCTATTAGCTGGCTAGTATTTTCAACTAGTATTCCATGTTTTTGTTGAGCTCTGAGTAGCAGAGCCACAGGAACTAAATACACTTTTTTGTAAGAATTGCTATGCACAAACTTCTGCTAAGCCCACTTCTGGGGCTAAGAGCCTCTGTGCTAAAAAATGAATACCATACAATTTGATACATGCAGATAGGGTATAAGAAACACAGTTCATACTGAATTAAGTTATTAGGACTTATGCCAAACCAGGAGTCAGCATAGAATAAAACCACCTAGAATTTTCATTACCATTTCATCACATTCAAGGATAATTCTAATTTTGCATTAGACTGAGTCCCTATGAGGTATGTAAGGTCCTCATGGATCCACTGGGTAATAGAAGAGAAAGTGAAATTCCAAAAAATCCAAAAATCAGTTTGTTAACATAAATAATTAAGCTACTTTACCCATTTTCATCCTGTAGATTGTTCTTAAGAGTCTCCCCACTGTTAGGCATGTTGACGCACCCTATGAGGCCAGTCACAAATATGCTGAAGAACTGTGCGGGTCGGGCATAAATAAGCAACTTGGACAATAGAAGAAACCGATGGTAACTGGTTATTTGTTGGAAAAAACAACACGTAATACAAGAGGAGGAGACTACAGCCACAAAAGCTGTTTCTTTCTGATTTTAACATGCTTGAAATGTCGCAGTGCTGTGAGCCGCTTACTGTTAAACTTTCCTTTTAATCCAGTTCTCTTTAATTATCCATGAGAAGAATTTTAATGAGTCTACAATGCTTTAAAATGCAAATCTTTTCTTTTGACAAGATTTTTAACAAATTAGTTTACACAAGTTGAAGCAATTCTTATTTTTATTACCATGATTTTCAGAAAAGAACACTCAACAAAGTTGTTTTCTTGAGGAAAATATGGATTAATTACATTAGGAAATTCCCTGAAGTCAGTTATACCTATGAAACCCAGTACAGCAACAGCCAAGCACCTCCTCCAGCATTACAACTACTTGTACTTCATTGTCTACACCAACGCAGACCTGTTGAATACTGTATGTGTTTCTACATATAACTCCAGTTTCTTCCCAGGACACAGTAAGCCCAGTTTGGCTACTTTGGCTACTTCTCTGCCAGTAAATAAATAAGACCCAGGAAATAGTTCAACTCTCCCACTGGGAGCAGCTTCCCTGGGATGGCTTTGGGCTGAGCCCACTGGTACTTCCCTACTCTACACCCACAGATAAAGGGGATAACTTCAGCCAAGGGCTGCTCCTGGAAGACTGTGTCAATGACTACACTTCTGAAAGCAGGAGAGAGGGATGCAAGCTATGCCATGCCACTTGCTCTCAGAGCCACAAAACACGCTCCAGAACGTTGCTTAGTGATACAAAGCCACACTGATTAGGAAAATGAAGACCAGCAAACTTTGTTGAAGTTTTATAGAAAGAATCATATTTTATTCCAAAGTATCTTGCATCACGCACAAATGCTTAATTGTGCACAACACAATTTGATATTAAAGTGTGCTACATACTGTTTAACAGAAAACTCTCATGACTGTGTCAAACTAAGTTTGCTGCAATTGTCAGCTACAAACAATCCTGTTATTTTAACTACAGAACCATGAATGCTATGCTGCAAAAAAAAATTCTACAGTTAAGTTGCCTTTGCAGTCCTGGTACATTTCTAAGTACTCTTCAAGCTTCAAATTGTAAATCCTAGTAAATGATGCTAACTTGTAAGAGTTCAGTAAGGAATCTCACCTCCCAATGATTTTTACATGCTGCAATTTATATGATGCTGTTAGCACAGCCACCTTCTTCTTTACTGCTGGCTTGCAACTTGCACAAGACTGCATCAAATTCACAGCCTGAACTTCTGCAGTGGAATGGGCCTCTTTTTCCAGGCTATAGGTGAGCTTTCTGAACGCAGGCAGGCTTACAAAGCTATGAAGGAAATTAAGAGGTGAATAAGGCTCACCTACTGTTTATGTCCTTTACTCTACAATTATGGCTGGAATCTGCCAGGAATTAGGGACTGATACTTGCACTGTCACTGCAACCCTACACTGTCACAAGATGCCAAACAGAAATATTATGGACGCCAGAACAAAGCAGTGTTGTTACTACAGCCAGTAACTCAGCCACAGTGCAGAGATCAGCCTCAGAGCGGGTGCAGTCTATGGCACCCCATTCATGTCTGGAACAGGACATTTCAGGGTTAATTCACAGTGCTGCTATGGCAACATGAACCTGTCCAGAGCTGCGCGCTCTCATTTTTCTCCCTTAAAAGCAAGAGTGTTTACCTCACCACAAACTTAAAATGAATGGAGGAGTATATTAATTCTGGATGTTCTTTGCTGTTCATCCCAGTTAGTTTAAGCAGGTTGTTGACTCACACAGTGTAACAACTGTGTGATTCACACTTTTTTGATATCATGTAACTGGTAACAAACATCTTGGTGTAGATGTTTTTTGTTAGAGACATGATGTTAACCTGCCAGTCCTATTGTTATTTCATGCTGCCGGTGGTGGGTCTAAAAACAACCAAAAAAACTCCCTCAATAACCAACAGAATGTCTGTAACGCTTTACAGTTCCTACTGCCAAGGCTTTGCGACGTATACAAAAATGGCACCACTTCAAATCTTTCTTTATTTCAAATCATCCCTCCTAAAGCCTGACAGGTTTTCAGTTTGCTATTAATACCAACCCTCAGTCGGCTTTGTTACTGAATGGCTGATAACTGCATTTACTGTCATTAAACATGGAATTTATACAAAATATTTTCATATTAAAAATAAATAAACACATATATATATCATAAAGTTTAAAAAGGCCTCAAAATTTTTAGTTAAAACACTTCAATCAGATCAGCAATTACCTTTAAATGCTAGCAGGTCTCAGAATTCTAACCCAAACGTCTTTCTAAACACGACTTTTCCTATTCTTCTATTAAGCCTTAAACTGAGCCCCAAAACATACCTGAAAGATACGTACAAATTTTAGCTACTCAGAAATGTAACTAGCTGCCACGTACTCATATTTAAATAACCAAATTTTCCAATAGCCATACCTGTAAAAATATTTTCTCTAATTGGCCACGCCACAGCAACAATAATTGCATTTTGCTTTTCTGAACAACGCACTCTGCATTCTAAGGAATTGTTCCACAGTTAGAAAAATAGATCAACTTGTGCAAAGCTTCTAGAGTCACACCATCTATAACAAAAGCATCTGAGATTCGTTTTCAAGTACAGCTTGTAGTGATTTAGGAAGATAATTGTGAGAGAAAAAAAAAAGTAGGCATCAACCCACACAAGGAAGAGAGAGCTGTTTTTGAGCACCTGGAGAGAACATCCCGTAAGGTCAAAACAAGTTTTGGTCTGAGGACAAACATATCTAGAAACAATTATATTGCTTCCTTCTGAGGAAAAGTGCAGATTGAACCACAGGTCACCTGCCATCTGATACTTTCTTATAAGTGTTCACCCATGCAGTTGTATCTGAGTCACATTTCCTATAGGCACAAAACACCTCAAGATACATAGCCTTTAACCAAGCAAAGCAGTACTAAGATAACAGGCCTTACTCTGCTGTATTATAGTTACTTAAAACTAATTACTATAGGTTACGGTACACTTAATTAAAACTCAGCTCTGAAAAATCCTCTAAAGATGCTAGCCATTCACTGCATGCTAACCTAACAACATAAAGCAAACACCATCAGTTCAATCTTTTACCTTTCACCAAGAGGAAAAGCATT
>JAOWBP010050765.1:0-18005 GCA_028571105.1 Tragopan temminckii | reverse complement strand
CATCCCTGGAGGCATTCAAGGCCAGGCTGGATGTGGCTCTGGGCAGCCTGGTCTGGTGGCTGGCAACCCTGCACACAGCAGGGGGGTTGAAACGAGATGGTCTTTGAGGTCCTTTTCAACTCAGGCCATTCTATGATTCCATGATTAAATGAGGGAAAATTTAGAGCATACCACTTGAACTATTGGACTAAAACCTTGTATCCCACTAAAAATTCAGTAGGAGAACTTTAGTAGCACAATCTAAATCCAGGCCCAAGTCTTCCCCTTTCCCTACAGAGTCTGAATTCCCAGCCTCTTTTGTCAGCACTAACAATCATCAAGTAGAGAGCTCAGGTCTTCCACAGCCCAACAGTCAGATAAGCCAAGGGCCAACTCCGCTCCCACACCTGGCTTTATGAAAGCACCACTGCTCCAGATATGGTCACGGTCACTATTTGTGTCCAGAGGAAGTTATTCATTACTAGCTCTTTCCCAGTGACTGAGACAGCATTTTCCAAATAATGTGAAGGAAGGAAGGAAGAGAAATAACTAGAGATTTCCTTTCAGGTGACCCTGCAAATACTAGAGGTGAGTGACACCAAGAGCATTCTGCTGATGGATGTGCATGCGGAGGCCTACACATGTGCATGGCCAGGACTCTGCTCTGCCTTGTGAGTTCCCAGAGCCTCTGAGCACTGCCTGTTAATATCTGCTTTGAGTCCATGGGCTATCAAAGCCCAGCCTAGCAGTGTGTGCTGATAGCAGCAGTGTATTCACCAGATTTTAAAAACAACACAATGCATGCCTTGCACCTTTTCTTGGAAGATATCTAAGTACATGATAAATATCCATGAATCAGTCCCCAGTATTGTGCCAGACTGTGCTGAAGCATATTCCCAAGAGTGAGGATCTGGAGAGGCAATTCACACCAAATAGGCATTATTATAGCCTGTTCTTCCCAGTTCATCTTGAGAAATGAAACATAAATACTGTGATGGCAGCTCTGTCTGGACTGTACAGGCAAAACTTCCAGCACAGGAAGGAAACATCTAAATCATCTCCTGAGAAGACACAACCCATCACTTTCTCCCACGTACAATGCCTTCTATTGCTAAATCCCATTTCTGCCTCTGTTGATTAGCAGAGGCTTCACATGAGAGATTATACTCAGCAGGCTGTTGGACAGACCCAGAATTGTAAACCAAACAAGTTTCCAAATCATGACATCAAACAGTTTAGCACCTACCTATCCAACCAGCTCTCTGGCTTTGCAGTTAGAAAGTGCTGAACACTGCAGAGCTCTGAATTTGGAGAGACTTTGTAATCAAACAGGGAGAAATTTGTTCTGTGGCTACACAGACAAGTGCTTGAGCCTGGCAGAAGAAGATTAAACAAGTCTGGGCTGTAAATTTGCATTAATTGGAAGTGTAAATCAGGCCTTAGACAGATTAGGCAGACACTAGGCCTGTAAATAATGACATATGCACAAAAAACAGATTCTTGGCAGGAGAATGCCCTTAGGACACAATGGTGGAAGCTCCTGAGATTTGATGAAGGAACAAAAAAATAACGAAAAAGGGGAGGGAAATGTTATCAGTTCCCAGTATGTATAATACTGAGGACTAAACAAATCAGAACAACCTTGAGGCATGCAGGCCTCCCTGATCTTTCTCAGGTTCTCACCTTCCCATATTCCACTTGCAAAGCCATAAATAATGAAATGAAGACCTAAGGCACTTCAACAATAAAGTGGCTTCCAGGTATTCTATCAACAAGAGCAGTTCTCAGTGTTTATCACAGAGATACAACTGCAAAAACATTGCACAGGCTTAATCTCTTTGGCACTATAAGATCAAAAATAAAACCAATCTCTTCTATGATGAAAAATTGAATGAAAGAAGGCCTATACAAGAAGAAAACAGGAAACAAAACCTAGAATGACCTGTGTTTATCCACGCGTGTACAGGACCTGTTATCCCTCTGGCTTACTGCTTCCACAAGTACCAGTATGCTCAGTATGGCCTAGAGTGTCATACGAGTGATCAACTGCGGAGTGATTAAACTCTTCTTGCAGTGTGTTTTGGTCAAGTCTGCCCTATGTGCAAAGATTCTCCTCCTACTGGAATTCTAGTTCTATCTGCCCATCAATTCCACCTGCTGCAGGCTGAGAAAGGGAGCTGGACATAGAATAGGCTTGCTGTGCATACTGTGAGGTGGAAATAAAGGGTGGGTACTGCTACTGTCACCAAGGACAGTGGCTTTGACCCACGATAGACTAAAACCCTTCCAGTGTTACATTCCACCAGCCAAAAACATAATTTTGTGGATGTTGGCCACTTTGCTCAAGAGGCAGGGAGAGAATTTGTATTGCCAAGCCAACATTCATCTAGTGAGATCCAGACTGTTTTTTCTTTGCCTCCTACTCTTTACATCACTGGCAGTGAACCTTCCCATCTCGCCAACTCTCCAAGCAAAGCTGCAGCAAAAACCAGTCTTGGTCTATGCACAACTCCTGTTCAGCCAGGAGCCTGAGTCCTGGGGGAGGTGAACGTGCTCAAACAGCCCATATAAATACAAGTGCTCAGCAGTGCTCCCATAAAGGTATTATACTTAAGTTGCCTTCTTTAATCCGCACTGTCTCCCATGCTGGGGCTGGCTATTGTAGCCTACTGTAGTCTGTACATACTTTGAAAGCAGATCTCCACTACTTGGAGAGCTCCACTGATGCAGCCTCTTCCTTTTCTTCCATCCCACGTATTCTCTTTGTACTAATACAGAAAACTTTCTTCATTTTATTCTTTGACATGTTTTCTGGAGCACCAAGAGCCCACAGAACAGTCTTACTGCTCTCAGTCTCTGTGCCTAGCACTACAGCATTACCAAGCAGTTACCTATAATGTTCTGCACAGCTTCTGAAGTCCAAGTCTGAAGCATGCCTTAGTGCCAAGTTTTCTAAATATCTCTACTGACTACATGCAACTGTCAAATTTCAAGAGTTGCTAAGCAGGCCAAAGAAAGTCAATTTATCTTGAAAAAAGAGCAGAAGGCATGCCCCTGACACTATGGCATTCCATTGTCAAATCTTAAGCATGGAAAAACCAAAGTCTCCTACTAAAAACTCAGGAAGAAATTTTCTCTAATGCAGTGTGGACAGAACAACAGTATTCTCTATCTCTATTTCTCTGTTTTTGGAAATGATTGAGCTAATCTAGAAATGTCTGTCACAAATACATTAGCCTGAAGTGTATACTTGACCCAGGAAATGCCTACTAAAATGGTTCAAGACTGGTAAAGCAAAAAACAAGTGAAACATAGGTAGGTCTAAACTTTGGAACATGCTAGGAGATCTACCTGTGTTATAGATATGCACACACACAGGACACCACAGGAGAGAGTAATTAATTCTTCAGTAACAGGTATCATTCTGCTCTGGCACCATTTGGGTTTTTCTCTAGGTTGTCTCACATCAGAACTGACTCCTGGGTAGCAAGAAAGGCTGGAGCACATCCAGATTTCACGTCCACTGGCTGTCAGGATACTCACAAAGATGTGTGAGCAGAGGTAAGACAAACTGTCAAAGCCCACAATTTAGAAGTAGATGAAGAACCCCAAACAGTAAGAGAAAGGACTGCCTGGAGAAACAGAGAGGTTTAACACACTGTTAGATTCATTTAAAGACAGGCAAAAATGTTACATTTTTCTCTAGGACAAATAATTGTTTCTGGGGCGAAGAGAACACATTGCCTTGTACCAAAAATTTCCCAGGCACTGTAATTAACAATAGGCAAGCCATCTTAGCTATATCCAACCACATTCAAAATGTGCTCAACTGAAAATTCAACTAGCGCTTTTTGTACTCCTCTCCAGAACCTGTATGATGCCCCGTAAATCCAGCCCTATAACCACCACAGCTGCATGCCTGTGGAGTTTCCTCTACACTCTTGTTTCCTATTTCCCTTAAGGAATCTGAAAGAGCAAAGATTTATAACTGGTGCAACTAATGTGAGTTGTTAAGATAGACACTTTGATTTGGAGAGAGATTCTTCCTGCTGCTCTCCTCCTGCAGGTTCACATTTGCCCTTTCTTCAAGGGAGGTGTTGCTCTTGATATACAGAGGATGATCTGGTGCTTGGATGTGCAAGTTCTGTGGCATTCCCTGAGATGCCTCTTTCTTGCACTCAGGTTAGATCATACAGGGCCAGAAGAAGGGGAGAGAATGAGCCTTTCAGCGTGCTGACCAACTGTATATCTAACTGCATCTAGCTTACCTGGCAAATTGCCTTTCTGAGACAATGAGCAGGCAGCCAGCAGGAGGCAGTGGAGCAACCCATGTGTATGTGTTTCATCTGCACCAGGGTCCTCAAGCATTTGGTTATTATCATAGTTTTCAGTGGATGTGGACTGGAGATTCATCTTTTTGGCAGCTCTGTTATGATAGCAGATCAGTGTTCACGAGGAAAGCCAGTATGCAGCGTTGATACCTGCTAAAATGTCAAAACAGCTCGTGAAAATAAGAAAGGAAATTCCCCAGTCATAGAAGAAGGGAAATTGAAACAGAATTACTCCCTCAAATTCGTTCCTCCGTTGAAAGGCAGACTTGCATGCTTTCCAAAGACTCCCCTGGATTCACCCTCAAATCTCCCTCCACTCTCATGCTGTACACAAATGTACATATCTCTTTTTCTTCCATTTATTTTGTTTAGCATCCATTTCTAAAGAGCATCGTCAACATGCATAATGCAGCAGCTGCCCATAAGTCACTGGGATAGACAGCCTTGTTTTCCACAGGGAAGTGTATGTAGTCAGAAAGAAACGAAGCATCTAAAAATAATGCCCTTAACACTCTACATGCAGCTGGTTTTCTCCAATTTTCCACTGGCCCGCGGCTGTATGCTGATGACAGTGTAAGAGGAGATCAGAGAGCCAGCTCAGTACTTTTCCATGGAAGGATGAAAACTCTAAGAATAACAATTTATCAGAGGAGCTGTGTCTGTTTGACCTGGCTCAATTTCAGAGATTAGAAACCAAATAACTCACAATGTATCGTGTTGACTTTGTGGGGGTTTCTTATCTAAGAAGTGATTTTCATGTTTCATCAGTTCTCAGGGAGAGAGAGAATGCACATCTGTCTTCCAAAGTGGATCAGTGAGAGGATAATAACAAATAATACCTACTCACACGGAGTGCCTTTCATCTTAGACAATCCCAGAAATGTGGTCCAGTCATGAACTGCTGAAGTCACTGTTGCTTTCAGTGAGAGTAGAAGCATAACCCAAGACAGGGAAATATCATTGCAGCCTTGCAGGTAACTGGCTAGTCTGCATAAAGCTCTCTTTATACTGCTTGGAAAATAAGTCCTTCTGAACTGAAAAGTCATATGCTGCAGAATCTGAACATTCTTGGTTCTCTGAGGCAGAAAGGGATCTTATGCAGTAGTAACCACCAGCAGGGCCTTCCACAGTGCCAGGTAAGCTGGTCAGTTGAAGGCAGGGGTAGACAACCCTGCTGGGATGGAAGGGACAGTCACGAAAAGAGCCTGAAAAGCCTCGTGATTACAGCGATAGGCTCAGTATCTTGATGTCACCTACAGAAACTGTCATAGCATCTCTGGCTATGCTCATACTAGTAAACTTCATACTGGCAAGGTTCACACAGTGACCTTGAGGTCAGCTGGCACAGACTGGCCACGTGTTCTATCAAATTTTCTACAAATCAGGGTGGATGCATTCTGACTCCCTGTAGGGAATGGTCCTTGCACTGAGGGAGCTAATTCCACGTGCTGCAATGTTTAGGCAAACACTGACTCCTCCCTGCAATCATCACTCTAGGATCTATTATTAATAATTCAAGATCAGGTTCAATTAAGTTGCAGTGCCTGTATCAAGCCCCCTGTAGTCCTTACTTTACTAATATAGAAATTAGAAGTTTGCAACGAGGAGGATGTCAGAATCTTTCGTCTCATAACAAGTGAAATGACAAGACAAAATGGTCTCAAGTTGCACCGGGGTAGGTTTAGATTGGATATCAGGAAGAATTTCTTCACAAAGAGAGTGGTGAAACTCTGTGATGGGCTGTCCAGGGAAGCAGTGAAGTCTCCATCCCTAGAGGTATTTAAGAAACATATGGACATGACACTAAAAGACACAGTCCAGTGGTGGGACTCACTAGGTCAGGTTGGTAGCTTGACTTCATAACCTTGAAGGTCTTTTCCAACATAGACAGTTCTATGATTCTAAGTCAGATTCTGCTGTTGGCTACCTACATGGTCTCAAAGGGATCTCTCTCCACTGTCTCCTCCCCATTCCTCTTCACAGCGTACATAAACATTTGCATTAATCTAATTAGATATACATTCCAGCTCTTTCCCAACTTAAGCCTTCATTACTTTGATGAGTCAAAAATGCCAGGTGCAACTTCAAAGGGACGAATTCGGTAGATTCCTAAGATAGGATCTCCACTGTTAGCTCTCAAGGATATACGTATTAAAAATACAACGGCAAAAATATGAAAGCATGAAGACATTGCTTGAGTGCTTGGAAAAACTGCTCAAATTCTCAACAGAGAATCAAAATACAACTACCTGAGGTTAGCAATGGAGAATAACACCAGGATTCCCTGGGAGGAGATTTGCTGAAGTCCCCAGCCAGCCTCAGGAGCAGGGAAAAGTTCTTTCCCATCTCAGTGGACATGTATCAAACAAAATGCAATACGTTTTTATGGGCTCCGCCAAATTTAGATGTTGTGTACTCCTGCTTCACTGTCATGACCACACTGGAGGTCATGCAAAAAAGAAATATTTCTCACAGCACAAGACCAAGTGAATTGGATTGCATAGCAACTTTCAAGTATAGTCCAGGCTTCCCCTCCAGGAAAGCCCTGTCTACGTGCTGTGATGCCACAACCCATTTTGAGTGCTAAATTTGTCCAACACACAACATCTGGGATATTCACAAGCACACGAAGAGCCCTCTTCTATGACATAGTGGGAGGAGACACATGGAACCGCACTTGCTCCGAATGTTTGCCAGACCAAATAACACTGGATACTATATATTTAGAGGCCCTAATCTTCTCCTTCTCATGCTGCAACGGTTGATCCTTCAGGGGACCCTAGAAGAAGCAGCAGTGAGGCTCTGCCATTGCATTAACTGCTGAAGCACAAAACATGGTGGCAATGCATGCAGCAGGTGGCCAACACTCATCCACACAGATGCTGCAGTGGCATACTGAGGCAAACCCCACTGAGAATTACAAATAGATTTAGTTCTTTGTGAAATTTTTATGTCTCATATCATAAAGTCTGACAATGGATTTTACTGCTACCCACGAGGGATAGAACTCTTTCCTCATTTAGCGGTTCTTTTCCAGATGATTCTGATATTTTTCTATTAACTTTCTTTCCAACAGTCTGGTTTAAAAATTCCATGTACCCCCAAAGAACTCAATAAACTGTCACGCTATGCCTGCATTCAAGTCTTGGGCCCACAGCATCAAGATACACACAGACATGAATCAAGACTGCATTTAGGAATTGCAGAGCAGGGAAAGATTGTTCAAGTCAGCCTCAAGAATACTCTCTTTTTTCTCTACAAATGTTTATCAGGCAGCAGGTTCTCATATTTTCTGTTAGCCTTTGCTGAGACAATAAATATGTATAATTCTCAAACAGAATGCAGACATAGCCCATATAGTTGTATAGATCCATATAGCTGCAGAAGTCATTTTCAATATCACAGTATGATACTGGGTACCCCCATGAATTCAGAAACTAGAAGTAGCTTGAGGTTTGAGACTACTCTCTTAACTCTATCACAGTGTGGTGCTTTGCCATTTGTTTTGGCCTCTGTGGGGCTTGTTATCTATATCCCAGCCCAAAGTCCAGAGAAACCAAAGAAAAATTTCTCAAGCTGATAGCTTTGCTCTAGAATAGAAATAGAGTGATCTGGACTAGGACTGAAAAGGCTAGAGAACTATGGCCTTTGAAACAAGTAGTCCTTAGCATATTTGGGTTTGACCATTACTTTTTCTTTTTTAAAAGTTAGGTTGGGGAAAAAAACAACAACAACAAAAATGTATAATCAGATAATATTTATAGCAGATAACATTTATTTTGTTCTTTCATCTACCATCTACTTTCATTTTATAATGAACGTATGTGGCCCTGAAGGCAATACTATTTTAAGAAACTCTACATCATAGATTGTAGTTTCTGGGAAAGAACTAGGAAAAAAAAAAACAAAAAACTTTGATGCCTTATGGCTCAAAACAGAATTCTTCATGAGATACAATCCACTACAAAGAAAGGAGCTTTCTGGGTGTTAGCAAGCTGGTGTGAATATGTAACTGTTAACAATACAATAATATTGTTGTTGATTATAGAAATAATCTCACAATTTATGATGTGTGCCTGACTACACAGGACAGCCACAGAACACCACATGATGATGTCTACACTAGGTGTAGAATTACAGTCCTGCTCTGATCTTTTCAGGAAATTCACCACATATTGAACAGGCTATGCTGTGATTTCTTGGTTGTGAGCATGCAGGAGAATGGGTGAAGAGGAAACTCTCCTTTTGCAGACTTTTTTCCCAGATGTAGTACTCCAAAGGTAGATTGAAAACATTGCCACCCTTCAGCACAGACCTCAAGTCCTCCTGAAGCATGCAGAACAACATTCTGCCCCCATCATTACTACCAAATTGTAGAGCTGAGGAAATCATTCCCTTTCCCCAAGGGAACCTCCAAGTCTCTGACAAACAGCCTTGACTATTTGGGCTGTGTTTACCTTCAGACAGGGACTGCTTTCTCTGAAGCGTTTATATGATGCCTAGCACACCAGCTCTAGACAGTCTTGCATCACAGAATCACAGAATTGCCAGGGTTGGAAGGGACCTCAAGGATCACGAAGTTCCAACCCCCTGCCACATGCAGGGCCACCAACCTCCCCATGTAATAGACCAGGCTGCCTAGGGCCCCATCCAGTCTGGCCTTGAACACCTCCAGGGATGGGGCATCCACAACCTCTTTGGGCAGCCTGTTCCAGCACCTCACCACTCTCTCTGTAAAGAACTTAACACAGCAGTCAATAAGAACCATCATAGTGTCCAAAGACTGCCAGGGCAGATGCTGGGTTATCTCTAAGAAGCATGGGTAATGTCTCCATGTTTACAATTGAAATTTCCTTTCAGAGCATGTGAAACAAGGAATATCAAGTTGGACTACATTTGGAAGGTCCTAAGTAGGACACAGAGTGAAGCCAGAACTTTCAACCATGCTTTGAGTTCATGACTTGCAAGTGCTGGCCTTCTTAACTTCAAATTTTGTGTTCTCACTTTAGTTCTCACATGGATTAGCGATAGCTACCACATTTCTTTTTTAACATACACTTATCAAATTCTGCCTCCACACTGAAAGATGATGTCTTCATGCTGCTGTAGACAGTGCTGTCATTTACGTGTTTTTCTCTTTTTCCGAGGTAGATCCATCTACAGTCTTTAGATTTCAAGCACATACCTGGGGTGAGATCTCTTCAAATCTCCCAGAAGGGAAAAGTTGTGAAGGGTCTAAAGATTCCTGCCACTGTAGGAATCTCTGTTCCCAAATGAATAGAGGCCCTAATTAGTTCCTTCTGGCAGTGATGGCAAAATTGCCATGGTCAGCTGCAACTGTTGATCATTCAGGAGAAGAAATAGCATGGTGATAGAAAATACCCTTTATCAAAGAAAATTTAGTGGAATCGTTTTGGAGATTAACTTGTCCAAATGTCAGTTCCATCTGCACGTGCACAAGACAAATGAGACAAATGGATGTCTCAAGAACATGATAGAAGGCAGGATTTAGGATACCCAGTACAGTGATTATTTTGGAAAGATTATGTCAGCCTAATATGTACATGATGTCAGTCATATGCAATTCATCAGTAGGATCAATTTCTTGACTATGGAATCATAGAATCATTTGAGTTGGAAGGAATCTTTAAAGGTCATCTACTCCAACTCCCCTGCAATAAACAGGGACACCGACAGCTATCACCACAGGAAAGAAAAGCAGAAACAAACTCAGAGACTCATCTATCTTCTTGCAGATAGAGCTGTAAGTGTCCAGTAAGGGAAAAGATGGCTCTACTGAACACCAGGATGAAAATAGAGATGAAAAAATAGCACCAATATAATCTTAGAAAGATTACTAATGGCTACTTAAATAAGAGAGAGGGAGGTAAATTATCTCTTTCTTGAACAAATATCAGAAGAACCCAAAGAGCATATCTGAAGGTATATGACCAAACAGTTCAGTGGGACAAGTGCTTGCAAAATGCTGAGTGCAGCATTTTATTTTAGGTAGAGAAAGATGCTAAGGCTTGGCTATACCTGTCCAATTCCAAGTGATTGAAAAGTGCAAAGTTTTGCACTTGGGTCGAGGTAAACCAAGATATTTATAAAAACTGAGAGAAAAACTCCTTGAGAGTAGCTCCGCTGAGAAGGACTTAGGGGTTCTGGTTGATGGAAAACTGAACATGAGCCAGCAGTGTGCACTTGCAGCCTGGAAGGCCAATGGTATCCTGGGCTCCATCTGAAGAGGGGTGGCCTGCAGGGCAAGGGAGGGGATTGTCCCCCTCTGCTCTGCCCTCACGAGGCCCCTCTTGGAGCACTATGTGTCTGGGGCCCCCAGCACAGGAAAGATGTGGGTCTAGAGGAGGGTTACAAAGATTATCCAAGGGCTGGAGCGCCTCTCCTATGAAGACAGGTTGAAGGAACTGGCTTGTGCCACCTAGAAAACAGAAGGCTGCGGGAAGAACTTATTGTGGCCTTCCAGTATTTAAAGGGAGTTTATAAACATGACGAAAAACAACTTTTTACATGAGTAGATAGTGATAAGACAAGGAGGAATGGTTTTAAACTATAGACATCAGGAGAAGTTTTTTTACTGAAAAAGTGGTGAGGTGCTGGAACAGGCTGCCCAGAGAAATTGTGGATGCCCTATCCCTGGAGGTGTTTAAGGCCAGGTTGGATGGGGCCTTGAGCAATCTGATCTAGTACTTGATCTAGCAGCTGGCAACCCTGCCCTGTGGCAGGGGTGCTGGAGCTTGATGATCCTTGAGATCCCTTCCAACCCAAGTCATTCCATGATGATTCTATGATTGACAAGTGACAAACTGAGAGATAATTTGAATGAAATGACAGAGTTCAGTATTCTAAGAAAAAGGAAACATGAGAGCAGCAAAAAAATGAATAATAGCTCTTGGGAGAATAGATTTCACTATCCAAGAAAGTGGCTGGTAGAGACTTCTAAGGAAGAGAACTGAGGATAGCTATGAATTAGCAAAGGATTCTATACTGAATGTGTGGTGACAACCACAAGATTCAAGAGTAATGCCTTGATCCCATCTCTGAGCCTGCAACACTGAGTTCCTCAGTGACCAGAATATCAAAGAGATCTTGCACGAATAAAGAAAGTAAAAGCACATAACTAAAGATAAGCGAAGTGGAATGGCATAAAGCACACAGGAATGGCAATGAATGTTATAAAGTTATAAAGGACATAAAGGCAATAAGAAACAAATTAGAAGAGTAAAAGTAGTGTTTTTCCAAGGAAAGGAAAGGAGAAGAGCCCACAAAGAAGGAAAATGTATGATAACATCCTACTTTCAGTATTCATAAAAATTTTAACTGTGATTTAGTGTTGACAAGGAAATGTCAAGGACGATTACAGTGTAGAACGCATTTTTAAAAATGACAAATTAAGTATACTCAAATCATCAAGGTCTGAGGAACTCTCCTCTCATACAATAAGGAACTAGCTGCAGTAATCCGAGAGCTTTTGTGATCACCTTGCATGACTGGTAGATGGAGAACACAATATTTCTCCCCCCAAAAATGGATGAAATATACACCAGCCAGCAAAATAGGGTTCTCCAAAATCAAGAAGCTCTTAACAAGTAAAACTACCATTTTTAAGTACCTAGAAGATGATAACAAATAATTATTTGTCAAGAACAAATTGTGTTAATCTAATGTAATTCCTCCTTAGAAAGGACAGTAGACCCAACGGATTCAGAGACATTATGCCTTTTATTAAAGGCATTGTTTAGCCTCTAGATACCAAGCAAAGATGGTATGGATTAGGTCCAACTCTGGGTCTGTCTGCTGGAGAGGAAGCACCATGCCCCTTCTGAATCTTACCATGGCACAGGCTGTGACAGAGCACGAGAAAACTGCCTGCTGCATGCTATAATGCTAAAACCAAACCCACTCAGAGGTGCTTTCAAAATCCACAATTTTCCAACTCTTACTCCATGAAAACATTCTTCTTTTTTTTTTTTTATTGAAAGCACAGCAGAGGTAATATTAAAGGAGGGCTCCTTAGGAGTTAGGAACTGGCCCTGAATACTAAAGAGGCTTGAATTTCTTGCTCTAGACCATCCAACAGTTGGATTCAACAGCATCCACATGGAATTATCTTTGTCCCTCTCCACTTTGCAATGGCTTGGGTTACTCTCAGCAATAGACCATAGCCAGACAAGCAGCTGAGTTAGAAGACAGACAGCCTTTTAGGTCCTTAGATAGCTTTGTTTCTGCAGCAAGGGTGCTGGAAGCTAGTGGAAAAAGTCCTGAAAAGAAAGAGGAAAAAAAGTGAAAAAGAAGGGAAGTGGTGAAAGACACTGTGAGTATTTGAAGAGAAGTGGAGAAAGACAAAATGAAAGTGAGGTGGAGAAATTCTGACTATGTCAAGGGATGCACTGAGCTCTGAGACAAAAGGAAGAGGGACTAAAGGAGGAATGATGATGCTGTGGGAGGATTACTTGCAAGGGACAAAAATTCCAGAAATGACAGAGTTCAAGAGGATGGGTAGGAAAAGACAGCCAGCAGACACACATTCCTGGGGAGGGAATATGTTTGGAAACCTTATTTAGCTATTCACGCAATCCTTCCTTTTTTTTTTTTCCTCTTACACACACACAAAACAAATACACTGTGCACACACAACAATTTTATCCAGTCTACTCATGTTAATAAAAACATGCAGCTAATTCCACGTATCACAACGCTCCCAGAAAATATTTTAAGTATGCTCTTTCTCAAACCCATTTTCAGTCAGAAGGTGATGCCAACAAAGGTTATCTTAAAGCACCTGACTTAAAACTGTTCTCCCTGGGCATACTATGTGGTCAATGGACAGAGAAAGGTTCCTTCAAGAGGAAATTAAGAGCAAAAGCCTGATTTACATGTCCAGAGTCATTCTGTGGAGCAGGTTTCCTATCTGTGTTACACAGACAGTCTAGGAGCCAGCCTTTTGAATTAGATAGCTAAAATTAGTGCAAGTATGAACTTATGCTCATTAGTTCAATAGGACAAAGAAAGTGACTGCTTTCAGAACACACTAAAAGTTCAGGTGGGTTTTATGCAGAAAGAAATCTATACTTGCTAAATACAAGTATCATAATTCACTTACATTCTTCAGCAAAATTTTTCAGACTTTCACCCCACTTAGCAAAATATTTTCCAGTTTTTTACAATCAAAAAATATAACTCCAAAAATTAATCTAGTCAAATGACAGCCCGGCAATTTGCTTAAGTTCACGTTGCCAGACATATGAACAATTTATTTCTCAGTTTTCCAATGAAAGACATGAAAATATAATTAAACCCAGATATTTTTACCAAGGAAATTTCCATTTTGGCTAACATGACAGTTTTCATTTAAAAAAAAATTAAAAAAATAAAAAAATAAAAAAAAGACTTTCAACTTAAAAATTGTACTGAAAAGACACTCTAAAGTGGTTTCTGCTGCAGGCAGTGGTGTAATATAAATACCTAGACTGGACAGGAGATGAAGAAATAGATGCTTTGATTCAGCAAAGTAGTTAAGCATGAGCAAACTCTGTCCATACAAGTAGTTCTGCAGAGAACGCACACTGCAGAACATTGTAGTTACACTAGAAAATCAAAATGTAAAAAGTCCTGGCACAAACACCTTTGCATTTGCTGTCCTTGGAAATTGCCAATTTGACATGTTCAGGCTGGCTCTTCCAGCAGCCAGTTACTCATCTAAGATGCTGAATCTTTTTTTAAGACCTAAGAAAACAATAAGCATAGATTTATGCGATCATTCAGTGACACACTTTCTCAAGACAGATTAATCTGCTGAATGAAGGAGGAGCCTTCTGTAAAAAATGCGTGTTTAGTTTACTGGATAGACAAATGCAACTAACATTTGGAGAGCATTAAGAAGGTAGATTAATTGCTTTGCAATGAGTATTCGTAACCAATTCATTGGTGGAAATAATTTTTTGTCATGATGGGACACCAAATTAGGATAACATACGTCATTTTCATCAGTAAAGATGTTTTGAGTCTGAGTAGAGCTACTAAGCTCTTAGCTTTTAGTTACTAGGAACATCATGGACATGTAAACAGGCAAAGTTTCAGCAACTCTAACATTAGTTCTGAAATAATAAAAGCTGAATAACTACTTGGTTTAAGGTATATTTTAGACATGTTAGCCCCATTCTCTGTTCCATTTCACACGGTGTATGACAGTGACAGGCAGTCTAGCTCTGGATTAGTTAGTAATACAAAAGAGGAGAAAATATGTCAGAGCTGGTCTTTGCAATTTGTTAAAATTAGCACAGAGGTTTGAGGATGTTGCAAAAAGTTCATCCCTGTACAACAGTTGCATTCTCATTTAATTCTATGCAACATATTCCACATAATCATACAATCACAACGTAGTCAGGGCCGTGAATGTATATAATCTGGTAAGCTAAGATATCCTGAAGACTCCCAAATCAACCTAAAGTCAATGAGAGTCTTACACTTCTCTTAATTAGGTTGCCAACATGGTGTCTAATTACAAAGGGAACTGGACCTACAGCACTCAATACTGCAGCTGTTTAATATTTGGGTGCTGGTCTCCACAGTAGGATTCCCAGCATTGAAGTAGGCAGCCAGGCTCTCTAGAGGATGCCTAAGGATCTTCCCTTACAAAAGGATTCACAAGAGTTCATTCAATGGATAACAGATGCTCTAGATGGCTCAGAGGAAGTGCCAAGTACATATATTCACATCCTACATCTACCTCAAGGCTCAACTGCCTTATTCTGGGCTGTATGATGTACTCGCCTCCATGCTATTCCACTCTGACTCCTCTGAACTGAAGTACCTCAGTATTTTTCTTCTAAAAGAGCTGAGCTAAGTTACCTTTCTCTTGCATAGGGTCCTACTGCCATCCCAACCACCATGAGGAACAGATGGAACTTTCAACAAGAGATCTATGGACAGTTCTCTCTTTCTAGTGAGATTCTTACCCTCTCTCCCATACTAGCTACCAGGCTAGTTTCTCCAGCCATGTGGATTGGCCTCTCAGGGGTAAGTATATATTGGTGGAATGATGGAATTGGCTCAGCCTCCAGTTGAACCAGGGATCAGGACTGGTGTGGAACCCTCTCTGCTGTAAGGAAGGGATGCAATCCAGAGACACCTGGACAGGCTTGAGAGGTGAGCCTGGCAAAATAACATGAAGTTCAACAAGGACAAGTGCAAGGTCCTGAACGTGGGTCAGAATCCCAAGCAAAAATAAAGGCTGGGCAGAAAATAGAACATGACCGGTCCTGAGGGAAAGGATTTGGGGATGTTGGTTGATGAGAAGGTCAACACAACTCAGCGTATGCATTTGCAGCCCAGAAAGCCAAGCATATCCTGGGCTGTATCAAAAGAAGCGTGCTCAGCATGTTGAGGAGGGTGACTGTACCCCTCTACTCTGTTCTTATGAGATCCCACCTGAAGTACTGCATTCAGCTCTGGGGCCCCCAGTGTAAGAAAGATGTGGAGCTATTGGAGACAGTCTAGAGGAGGCCACAAGGATGATCAGAAGGCTGGAGCACCTCTGCTATGAAGAAAGGCTGATGGAACTGGGCCTGTTTAGCCTGGAGAGGTCTCCAAGGGGACCTTATTGAGGCTTTCCAGTACCTAAAGGAAGCCTACAGGAGAGCTGGAGATGGACAATGTGAGGGAATGTAGTGGTAGGACAAGAAGTAATGTCTTCAAATAAACAGAGGGTAGATTTGAATTAGGTATTAGAAAGACATTCTTTACTCAGAGTGTACTGAGGCACAAGCTGCCCACAGAAGCCATGGATACCCCTTCCTGGAAATGTTCACCACCTGGCTGCATGGAGCCTTAGGCAAACTGATCTAGTGGAAGGTGGCCCTGTCCATGGCAGGGAGTTGGAACTAGGTGATCTCTAGGGTTGCTTCCAACCTAAACCATTCTATCACTCTCCGATTGTATGAAAATCAGACTTGAAGGTACCTCAGGCAGGGTGACCAAAAATACCAGCCACATCTGAGATTTAGCCTAAAGAGATTCACTCACAGTAAAATGGGTGAATTAAGAAACCTTGAAAATGCAAAGAAAGAAAGAATCCATCAAAACCAGGAGGCTGGCATCAAATAGAAGAAATTTCTTGAAATATATTGCAGGGGCATTTTCAAAATCTGAAAAGCAGAGTATCATTACAAATTTATTTTATACAACAAACTGTGAAGAAAATCTGACACACAGGACTCTGACCCCAAAAATCACGCTTCCAGGAGGTAGGCTGCCTGATGAAATCTGTGTTTAGGAGGGTTCTTTTTTCATCTGCATGACTTTTCTGCAGACAGTCTGCTGAATGTAGAACAAAGCGCCAGGATCAGCAAATGACTGTCCAGGAAGATGTCTTCTGAAGAGAGGCAGAAAGGAGGAACAGCACAGATGGAGTCCTTGGAAAGTGGGTGTCTAGGGACAGGGATAGGGAGGATGAGGAAGAAGGGCCTAGATAGAGCTAGACAGTAAGGCAGGCTAAACTGAGACAGAGAGATGTACTACTGGGAAAAAAAAAAATGGTGCTGAATATGGCTTAGATGAACACAACCATTCCAAAGGGGTCTAAAGGAGCAAGATGGTGAGTACATATCCAAAAGGTGTCTGTCTGCACCTGCAGTTCCGACTGAGAGGCTTTGAACTGACCCATGTTAGTTGAAACTAAGACATCCTGAGACAAAGAGCTCTTATTTCCATCCAAGGAGCTTTTAGAATTGCTTCCAAATATTACTACAGAACAAGTTGGTTTCTAAACTTATAAACTATTAAGAAAATATCATCAAGCCAAAAACATCAGACATATGAATGGAAAAGCTGTGATTTAACATCTTTACTAAGATTGATTTGATGCCTGAATCTCTTTCGTAAGTTGCCATGCTTTCAGCTCCACACTTCCTCAGCATTTAGAGAGCAGAAAAACAACAGACTCCATCCACAAACTGAAGAAAGTTACCACTGCAGTACTGCTCCTTTCCATGCTGGAGGACACATCAAAGCTCTGAAAACTGGGTTAAACAACTGTCTGCACTTTTAGCATATATGAAGGCTATACCAAAGGGCAAATAATCAATAGAATTTGATTCTGTCCTTCTAAATAGCTAATATTTCAATATTAAAGTCTGATTCTGCTCTCACAAAATTCAGGAGAAAAATCTCTTTTTGAATGAAGCAACAGAAAACCTTCAGAATTCAGTAAGATTTATGTACTTTGAACCTGTGAAGTGGACCCAGCAAACAAATTGAGAAAAGCAAAGCCACATTTAGGACTGGATTGGATTGCTTGCCCTAGATTTCACTTACAGAGGCACAAAGAATAGGCAGAGGATTAGTCAGTTAGATGGTTAAAAGCTCCAACACCCTGCCAATGATAGTTCTCCCACTGTTACTTGTCTTTGCCAGAAGTCTAATGATGGGAGATTTCCCCAAATAAGCTACTGTAGACTCAACCACAGCGTAAATAGTTGGACTGCTGCTCCTCTGGGATAGCCAGCCATGCCAAGAACTGTGAAACAGCAGCAACAACCAAGGAGGATGGCTCTCTGCCCCTTCTTGTTCACAGCACTGATGCACAAGGTATAGGGGATTAAACAGGTCTGTTACAGGGCTTACATTGTTGTAGTCAAGCGTTTCCTCCTGATTAAAATAACTGAAACAAGCCCCTCC
>JAOWBP010050764.1:0-18008 GCA_028571105.1 Tragopan temminckii | reverse complement strand
CTCCCCCCCCCCCCAAAAAAAAAAAAAAAAAAAAAAAAAGTTTGTTGAGCTGCACGTATCTTGCTTTTAAATTGAGCTTTCGTTGCACTTTATATCTGTGCTTAGGTGGATAACCTCTTTGCTTCAGAAGCAAAGAGCTGGTATAAAGACCCGACAAGTGAAAATTTCACACTGTGCCATTTTAAAGAATTCTTCTCTCTCATCTTTCAAATGTCTGTTTAGAGCAAGTCATGGTAAAGCTTCTACTACTAATCAATGCAGAGAGCATGTTCTGGTCATTCACTGTGTCACCACTTTAAAAGGAGAAAAAGACAAATTACCGATATCTTCATAGCAAGTTACACCAAACTGTAAATCAGAGGAAAATTATTCATGCTGTGTTCTGGATGTGACAGATTTAACTTCAGCCCAGGTTCTCTCTCATGCTCCACCTGAATTGTAAAGCAGATATCTCAAATCTAAAAATTCTTGACAGAGATAAAAGAGAAAACCTATTCATGCCATCAGTGTGGACCAGAATATCAAAACACACTCAGATGTGCAGGATAACCAAGGCAGTATGTTCTCACCCATTCTTATTCATTTCTCCAGGTGCCAGCACCCAGATGCAGCAAAGGAGCAATGAGTTCATTCAACCCATGAAAACCTAGGTGTGAGGACAGAACAAAGAACAGTATTTCTTCTGTACTGGGAAGTTAGAAGAGCTACAACTCTACTTTCTGCCACCGAAATGTCATCAAACAAAAGAGAAAAAAAATGTTTATTTTTGTTTATTTTCCTAAAGAAGTACTGGATCAGTTGTTCCTATCTTTTTTTATGGTATTTGTGTGTCCTTCCTGGTTACTTTAGCATCTCAAAAATATTTACAAATAGAAATAATATGCATTACTCCAGCTTTCCTGTTACTGAATTGATTTTCAAGATCACAAAAGATGGTTCTTCTTTGGATATTTCATTCCAAAACCCAAGCAAGTGACCCAGTACTCACATATCATAGCCAGTCATCCCACCTCATGAATATACATACACAAGCTAGCCCAGACTATCTACCTGTTATCTTGCCTTTTCACCAGTGTTTCTGAACCTGTCTAGGTTAGAGTGAAACAGGTAAGGAAATTATCTAATTTATATTGTCTGATTGTATATTTTCTAAGTCTGAAATAAATATTTTATTTTCAATGCCTTTTGAATGATTTCTAATATCATTCTCACGCTTCCATTTTATTTCAAATGCACATGATTTGCTATATTTCTGGAAATATGGGTAAGCAGTAATAAAAATCATTATCCTTGAGAAAAACAGTACCTAAAGGATCTAGTAATGAAAGAGACTGAAACTGATCACCAGTGTCAGGTAATTCTCTTTACAGAAAATGTGGCTTGCTGAGTTAATGAGCAAACTCCTGGGATTTTGGTTGGGTAATCCAAGTCAAAATTATCCATGCTGGTTAAGATCTGCACTGTCAATGAAAACAGGATTATATTTTGGATTCACAATCTGAAGTAAAAACACTAAACTAGATGCCAGTGTGTTTGGATCAGGCAAGTCCTCCCTCTTGGCACTCTCTTTTCTCCACTTTGAAAATAAATTTTGGTTTCAGTTTTATGCTAGACAATTTCTTCACTGCTACTTACCACAGTTTTCATTTCCTTAGGAAGGATATAATACCCTGAGATACACAGACATCGATGACACCCTCTTTCCTGAACATAAGTCTTAAGATTTGCAAGAATTTTTAACAGTGACCTCTGTACTGGGAACACATTCAAAAATAAAGACACAGTAAGAATAGGTATGACCCTAGAGATGCATACACATTCTTTTCTTCAGTCAACTGTTACTCTGTGGTCTTCAGGAGAACATTGATGTGAAAAGGTTATTCATGTGCATAAGTGTCTGTAGCTAAGCCAGACTTACAGAATGTAAAGATGTGCAAGTCTGGTTACAGGAATGGAGCTTCACCTCTCTGGCCTTCACTTCATTCTTAGTGGAGAGAAAGATGCAATTCCAGAGGACAAATTGTGACATTCATATCAGCTTGGAATGTGTTACTAACCAATCTAGAACTGACTATATGACAGTACTTAATTACTGTTTCATCTTATTGAATAAGCCTATTTGTCAATCCTTGGGAAGGTGAATCCTAAAAGGCTCCTGATATTTTAAATTTCTGAGTAGATTCTGAAGACTCACACAAAATTTCTACTAAAAATTCCTGTCTTTCAAATGCCCTTTGACATACATGCATTTGTTTTAAACACATTTGTGCGAAGCAGAATGACAGACTAAGAGATACTTTGCCAGAAAACAATCATGCTCCCTGGGCCAGCATTTTAAAATGAACTGTAAATATAATTTTGAATCTCAGAATCATCTTATTTGAATCTGCATACCTGCAATTCAACACATCAATATGATTAAATGAATCCATAACTTGGACCGATAGACTGACCTGAATATCTTCAACTGACATTGACCTTTCTTTAACTTTTTTTCTGTTTCTTTGTGATATACTTCAAATTTCAATTACAATACAGAATTATTATTATTAACTAATTAATTTCATAGAATCATAAAATGAATCACAGAATGATTTGGATTGGAAGGGACCTTTAAGAACATCTAGTTCCAAGCCCCCTGCTATAGGCAGGAACACCTCCCTCTAGACCAGGTTACTCAAAGTCCCGTCCAGCCTGGCCTTGAAGGCTTCCAGGGAGGAGTCATTCACAACCTCTCTGGGCAACCTGTTCCAACATCTCACCACCCTCAAAGTTAAGAATTTCTTCTTAATATCTAATCTAAATCTACCCTCTTTCAGTTTAAAACCATTTCCCCTCATCCTGTAGCTATATGCTTTTACAAAAAGTCCCTCCCCAGCTTTCCCACAGGCCTACTTTAGGTATTGGAAGGTCACTATAAGGTCTCCTCAGAGCCTTCTTCATGCTGAAGTACCCCAACTCTCTCAGCCCGTACTCAAAGGGGAGGTATTCCAGTCCTCTGATCATCTTCATGGTCCTCCTCTGGAAACTGTTCCAATACATTTCATATATTTACTCTTATTCTTACTTACTACATCTTACACTAGCTTTTTCTTTTTCTTCCCTTTGATCTCCAAGGTTCCAGCCTTCTTATAGCAATGTACGAAAGCACTGAATATAATACTTTAATCATCACTTGGGGTAATGTTTTCAAAATGAAAGAGAGATTTAGATTAGACGTCAGGAATTTTTTTTTTCCTGAGAGGGTGATGAGGCACAGGCACAGCTGCCCAGAGAAGCTGCGAGAGCCCCACCCCTGGAGGTGTTCAAAGCCAGGTTAGACAGGGCCCTGGGCAGCTGAGCTGGGGGGCAGCAGCCCTGCCCAAAGCAGAGGTTGGAACTGGGTGGGCTTTAAGGTTCCTTCCAACCCAAGATATTCTATGATAAAATAACAATTTTTTAATTGTTTTCAATATGTAATTATATTACAGCAAAAGCCTATTAAAAACTTTGAGAAATTATAACATTTTTTGATATGTGATTAGCCCACAGTTGGTTTTCTTGCCAACACTCTTTTTTTTATTATTATTAATAATCAGAAAGATAATAAGAATCCTATGGAACTGGTGGTCTAAAAGTCCTGTATGCAACTTGAAGTTTACATACCACATCCAACAGAAACACTGATTCACATTTGGCAAATGCAGCCAACTCTCATTTATCCTTAAGCAGGTAATGTGCTCTGTTGATCATCTGTGCTAGGGATACAAAGCATCATGTCCAGCAAGGCATTTAGTGATACATGAAGCACATTGGGAATACAGCTGTACTGCTTCCAGGGCTGGAACAGATCCAGATGTACACCTACTTTCTCACAGAGCTTTGAGTAATAGGCTCAATGGATCCAAGTTTTATCTGTGCATGAGTTAAAGTTCACAATCAAAAATTCTGGAGAACAGCCTGAGTCTTGCAAGCCCAGCACTGAAACAGGATGAAAAGCAGGATTTGTAACATTGGCTGGCTCCTTGCAATGTTATTTCTGCATTATACTGTACAGACCCTGATGTACTTGTTTTATTCATTCTTTTCCATTATTTAGCACAGCTGAGCTGTCTGTTACTCTGGACTCTATCTAAATGTAAGAAGCAGTATGAACACTGCATAGTGTTTGTGTGATCATATTCCATACTTAGCGCATGACAGATAGGGAAAAGTTTCCCATGCTGTTTTGCACAACAGCCAAGGAACTAAACCAAAATCTACTGAATCAGTGGGTATCTTCTTCTTGACTTCAAACCAAAGCCTTAGAATATGCAGCCAGAGAAATGCTTCAGTAGCTTGAGAGAGATGTGTGCTCTAAGGGAGTCAAAGCAAATGTTTTAAGAGATTAATTGCTCTAATCAGTAAATTCCACAGTAAATAGATACTATTTAATGACTGCAGATGTTGCTTTGTGAACTCCTGGATTAACTGGGGTGATGGCTAAAAAGATGTCTCATCAGTTTTATACTTTAATTTTATTGGCAGTTGAATATTTTTTTCAATAGGAACAACTATTTATATCAGCTATTTAGTATGCATACCTTACAAATGAAACAGATTAATGTTAGTCAGTCACAATGTAATTAAAGTAAAATTCCATGTAACATTAGGTCACAGAAGACCACCTCTAGATTAACATCTGCATTGAAAATACGATTTTTTTTTTTTTTTTTTGTCTGTCAACACTACCATCAATTTATCCCCCCTGAAAGAGAAACTGAAGTTTCTTACTTAAAAGGACAGTAAGAAAAATTAACAACACTGCAGTCAATGAGAAGCATCATTTTTTTGTTTCATGCACGTTATCCTTCTTACAGTCACTAAGAAATATACTGTACTAAAGTAGAAATGATCTGTTGCTGGTGTTTATTGCTCTTTTCTACAGATTTTATTGGATCTCTACTAGGAATATGAAATTATTCAGCAACAGTTTCAGAGGTGTAGAGATACACAGCATAAATAGATTAATTCAATTGTGTCTCTATTGCTGTCATCGTAGAAACCAAGTTATCCTGAATTATGAACAAGCTTGAGTGACTCAATAGTGCAGTGTCCCCTGTGGCATTCAGGACACAGACAAAACACAGACATCATCAGACACCAGTTTGGGTCCTGCTGAGTGCAGTGCACTGTAGCATTGATGAGACCACTACCTGGGATGCCAGCAACATCCTCCCTTTTTCTTACCAGGGCTGGCCCCAACACAGGAGCCTCTTCATCCCTACAAGAAGAGAGCAAAGACAGCTGCTCTTTCTGAATTTAGTTTGGATCAAGCACGGCAGAAGCTCCACTGGACCTGACACTTGTTAAGGAGAATTTCCCTGATTAGCAATTCCTGAAATGGAAACATATAAATTTCCACAGAAAAAATAATGTGATCTCTCCAAAATTCACCACTCCAGAATGGTTGCAGGTAGAAATAAAAGCAGGTGGGACACTTCACTTTAGCTAATACACCTGTCTGAGCCAAGATTGCTGTAAAGTTATGGACCAGTAATCTGTGACCTACATAACCCAACGTCAGAAAAATACAAGTTTATCATACAAGTCCAACATAAAAATTGTTGGTGTTCAGTAAAAACGCACAAGTGTACGGCATTAGAAGTGTATTAAATAAGAAGCAGGGAAAAAATAAAATGGAATTCTCTCCCCGAATCATTCTTTGAGTTGTCTCAAATTTAAAGCACAGAAGATAGAGGGCTTACCTTCCTCTACATTTGTGTAGTTAAATCTGTAGGCCATAAATATTCTCTCAGGTTGCTAAGTGAGTTTATTTTGCACCGCTCCCGGGATAAAACCGTTCACCAGCTTTCGTGTAAAGTCATGTGCTTCATGACTAGCAATCCCCAAAACCCAGATTTTTGTAGCTGGATTATAGCCTATTATTTGGAAAATTAATATCCTGTAATACAGTTATGAGGAAAAGCCAGACTGTCACAGATAAGCAACTTTTCTTCCTTTGACCACCTCAGTCCCCAGCTTCCTGCTTACCAAACATTCTATGTGTCAAGAGATCTGTTCTCCTGTCAGCACCAGCAAAGCAGGGATTAAGAGCTTTTTTTCAGTCAGTCTTCATGGCATCCTGTATTTTGGAGAAAACCTTTTTTCATAGCAACTGAAAAGGGAGAGCCACGAAGGTGCTGTGAGTATGATGTCATGCACTCTACCTTTTTGCTAGGTGTTTGCATATATATGGAAGACTTGGCCTTGTAACTGACATTACATTTCCTGGATTAATTTTGTTTCATGCTTCCTTAGTTTCCACATGGTTAAGGTACGCATACTGCTGTTGTGCTGTGAGCTGACAAGCTTTACCAAATAACATTAGTCCTCAAAAACGTTTCTTGTTCACCACCAGCTGAATTACCTATTCTCTTCTGTACAGAGATGCATTCTGTTATACTTTAAGTAATCTCTGAAATATCATCTGAATGCTAGACATCCCAAGTCAGTCTATTACTCTAGTTTTAAGGATTTCCACTCTGAGGAATGAAATGCCTTTGAATTTTCCAATTATATTAAGATCACCTTTAGTAAAGACTAGGTTAAGATGAAAGAAAAATGAATAATGCATTTACCAAATACAAATAACAAATTTACAGAAGCTTTAGAAACAGATGAGTGGAAGTGAAAACAGAAGCACGCATATATCTACTGCTTAGATAAGCTCCAAAGGTTTCTCTTACCCTGCAGGATGCAGCTGACAAGCTGATTAGATGCTTCATGGCCTTGTCAGTCTCATTCTATGCAAATCCTATGTCCTTAACTTGCCTCACAGAAGTCTGAATTTGCCAACTCCTGTTCCTTTTTAAGCCCCCAACCTTTTTTTTTTTGGGGGGGGGGAGGGGGATTAAATGTGGCTTCAGCTTCATCCTCTCTCCTTCTGTTCTTCAAGGATTTTTTTATTGATAGCTTCCAATAAGAGGTAGTTTTAAAATTCCTTCCCCAGAACTACTGGTTTTCTGCTTTGGAAATACTTATATTCCTAGGGCATGCCCAGAGGAGGGCATTGCTTTCTCCTAAACTGAATGGAATGTGCTAATGACTGAGCCTGCAAAGGGAAGTACTTCATTATTATTCAAATGCTGGAGTGGAGCCTTCACCAAAACCTTATGTTTTCATATAAATATATAATTTTGCAGTTTTATCACCAGAATTATCATAGAGAAATCATTACTGGGTTTAATTTGAAAGTAGATAAAGTGGCAAGATTTCAGAATATTGATGGGCTTGGGGGAACACTAAGTCCTAATCTTGTTACTGAGGAGTACTAAGACTCATTTATTTTCTTCTTGTTAAAGCAAGGAGTGTCTGCATTGTCCTCTTATTCTTTTCCTTTGGTAACCTCAGTCTGCAATTATAAACTATCAAGACATAAAATATTTGTTGAGATAAATATGATTCATTATCTCCCAAATTTGAGAATTCCCATACAAATCTCTTCATAAATATCTTGGTAGGTTTTCCAGTAATCCTCAATGCTTCACACAATACATTCAGAGGATACCTAAATCTAGAAGAGAAGGAAATTGTTCACCTAACTGCGAGGCCAAGAGAATATGTGCTTTGTACATAGCTAAATAGAAATGGCTGGTCTTGTCATATCATATATGTATCAGCTTGCTGTAAAACATAAGCGCTAAAGAAAAAAATTAACATCAGAACCACCCAGCCAGTTGGATTATGAAAAAGCAGCTTCAGCTAACACCAGAGCCAGCAGAGCTGTTGAAAGGTAAGGTTAAATTCATAATGAAGTCACCAGATTATAATCTGTTTTAAATTTTGAATAAGGTATTTGGGTGGATGAGGTAAAAGGAGGAAATATAACACAGATTTTAAAAGGTTTTGGGTGACATCATGGGGGGAATGCTCATACTGAAAATGGAGTATGTAATAGAATTAACAGCAGCAAAATGTGTTGGGGATTGACTGGCTATGTACCCACTCACTATGTGTGGAAGAAATACAAATGCAGTATGATTGATCAGCCCTCTGAATAAATAATGAGTTTCCAGTACTCTAATGGTGTATTTCATAAATCTGTTTCTATCAAGTTCAACTACATAGAACCATCTGAGTTCAGAGATGACTACTGAACAAGCAACAACAACAAATATCAAACTGGTTTTATGGGGTTTTTTTAGTCAAACATTGGATGTTTTAAGTCAAAAATAGAATCTGAATATTTTTCCTTTTAAAAAACAACAGCTATCCTCCAAGTTTGCCTTTTTAACAAGTAAAATGACAAATAAACTTCAGTAACTACTTGTTCGGTACAAAGAGAAAGTTCTGAAATCCTGCAGAAAATCTAGAACCTTTTCTGCCCCTTTTGATGCAGTAATATTTCTAGAAAATAATTAAAAAAATAATAATAATAAACACAGTTCCTTGTAGTTGAAAACATTTTGTCAGAAGTAAAAATACCACAGTTAATAAGCATAACAAAGTTTTGAAAGTCACCCAGTAAAAATACAAGGTGCCACAAGTGTCCTAGGGATACCAAATCCACTTAAATAATAAAGTAAATTAAAATTTAATTAGACTTAAACCTTTCAAAAACACAAGTAATTTGTCAAGTCTGTTCACACAAGTGGGCCTGTGTGGGACTTGCCTTTGGGACACAATCTTTCAAGTTACCAAGCAATTAAAGTAAGTGCTGCATATCTTAAGTTCCCTTTGATTTCAGGAAAGAAAAGGCCATAGGTATAAAACAACTCAAAGTACCTTGGTGCTACCCACTGGAAGTGCTTGACTGAATGTAGGAATTCATCATGGCCAATGAGTAAAAATAAGTATTTCCCTTCTGCCAACACCTCATTTGCTTCTTCCTTCATTTTCCTGTGGTAAGGACCAAGCTCTCTTTTAGAAATAATTGTTGTTAAACACTTAGGAGGTGTACGACATAGTGAAGATGCCACTATTCTGATTTTTACTGTTCTTGTTTGCAATAGTAGCGCTGAAGTATTTCCATATTACAGCACTCTCTATAGGCACCTCTGGAATTCACACGCTTTCTGATTCAGACAACTAACAGACATGCACGTCAGCAGGAAGAGGAACATTTGGAAATGGAAAAAATAAACAGTCCTGAAACTCACCAAAGTAAATTCTGTGTCTTGAGCTTAGAAGTTCTGTCAGTCACTAAATGACCTCATCTTCTCTGTACTACTTCTCCAACGCTTTCTGCCTTCAGACAGTAGTACTGTTGGGAAGAAGGGCAGCAGGAGGACTTCAGAGGGATGCAAGTCCTATTTTCAAGCAGTCCTTCCTCTCACGTACATTTCAATTTCAACTTTATGGATGAAATATTTGCATTTTACCACATTTCTGTTAACAATGTTAATTACTATCATCATCAAGAAGTAGTAGCAGTAATCCTTGTCTAGACAATTTTCCCTGATGTGACCTTTCAGTATATTAAAAAAAAAGTTATTTCTTTATCTGGGGAATGGTTTTCTTTCTAATAGTTGATGTCTTGCCTTTAGAAATTAATATTTCAGAAAAAGAATTTGAAGGCATCTAGGTCTTATAATGTCTAGAGATGACGCACCTCAGCGCTTAACAGCTTTATGCACTGTCTTACATTTAAAGGCATAAAGCATGTCATTATGAGACCACAATGCACACCTCATCACGTCTTATTGCTTAATAAGGTCATCTAGCCTGACCATCTCGTTAAGTGCAATGGCTAACATTATATTTCTACAATTTTTCTAGATTTCTTTTAAAATTCCCAAGGAAGGTGCTTTTACTACTTTCTTAACAGCATTATTTCATAATCCAGTATATCTCACCATTAAGAATTGTTTCCTGACTAGTTTTCTGTTTATTTAATGCCAGGCAATTAAAGTATTGTTTTTCTGCATGAGTTCAAGGATTTCACATATCCTTATCATTGTATATTTCATATATGATTTATCTTCCTCTCTGTTTTTGATTGGTAAATACATGGGTATCACTCAGCCACGAGGATTTTATTTTAAAGAAAAATTCTGGAAACTTTAAACGATACACATGGCAAGACTTATCCCAACAACAATGTAAACATCAGCATAGCTCATGCCCCTTTCTCAACCACATCCAGATCTTAGGGGCAACGAAGAGCAGCTGACAATTCTGGTTATGAAACACTAAAAAGAAGCAGTTATTCTTGTTTTATTCCTCAAGGGGCATGGGCCACAATCCTGAAAAATTTGCAAAAGCTCCCCACGTATGTAGTGTCTTTACTTTAAAAATGTGGCAAGTAGGGTAAGACACAGCACAGAACTGAGTGGCTGGAAATTGCATAGATGTTGGTAACAAGCTGAGATTCAAACTTTCTGTAAGTGTAAAAGAATGTAAATAGACATCTTATACATCCCTAAATATAGTCTTTACTATCTGTATATTTGATACTTTCTCTATCACTACAGGGAAAGTCAAATAATCGTGCAAAAGAATACAAGATTGAGGTATTTGGAATGCGAATGAGGAGAAGATAGCACAAATCCTTAACTTAGTTGTGGATTAATACTCAGAATGGGCCAATAAAGGAGTTGGGGGTTCCAATTTCACAGAATCATAAAATCACAGAATCATAGAATCCTTAGAGTTGGAAAGGAACCTCTGAAGGCCATCTAGCCCAGTTCCCCAGCAATGAACAGGGACACCATCTAGTGACTCACACAAAACATGACTGGTTTCCAAAGCAGTACCAAAACTTAATATGTTTCCCCTATAGTATGTTAGAGCTGTCAGTTGTAGGCATTAATCTGTCTTCCTTCCATTAGGACTAATATCTATAGCCTTCACAGGGAAAAGAGTTTAGGTTTCTGGTTTTTCTTCACTGGACTTTTTCAATATTCAACCCAATCTTTGTTTCAGTATAAGTATAGGCTCTGATGCAGAATAGAGGGGTACAGAATAAAGTTCTGTTACAGGAGAAATTTTTGTCTGAATAATTCAGTTTTGTAGCAGTGTTTTATGAGTCTTCCTATTCCACTTGCCTTTTTTAGGGCAAAACAGAACTGCTTGCTTGAAGATATATATATACTTTGGTTTCAAAATAAAAGTGTTGGTGATGAAAAACTGCAAACTGGTGCTTTTTTAAATTCCATTTCAGTTCATACTGTAGTGACTGGTAGTGGCAAGACTTATAAACTATGTTAGCTTTAATTTCAGATCAGGAGTTCACCCATTCCGTAATCAGTATCTTTCATCAATACTTCTTTTAAATATACAGGGCTCTTGTGCTTGCTTGCCTTAAGGTTTGTATATGTATATAGAAATACATATATGCAGTGTTCAGGAAACAAGATATGTATCTCAAGTTTACCCTAAACTCCATAGCAGGCTGATGCATAAGAACATAGTTCTGTCTCATACATGCAAAAATGTTAGATCGACTTTGCAAAGAAGTTGCAACTCCTACACATAGGTGCACTCTTCAAATCTACCACAGAGATCCACAGTGGGAGCTGAAGTGGGAACCATACAAGAACCCTAAGTGAAATGTATATTAATCTTTATGTGAAGATTAGGAACAAGACAAAGTGGTGTACTAAATTTGTGTCAGGTATTATTGCAAATGTATTAACCAGGGAATAAGCAGCCACATGTTTACAGAAAAATGAGTAATTTACTTCTTTGTGTTCAAAAAATCAATGTTAACTTATTCTATTCTTTAATAACATTATTCCAGAGCCAAACCTTTCATTATATTAAATAGCATGATGTTTTGACTGAATGAATTTTCTAAGTACGTGAATTAAACTGAATCAATTTTTGTAATTTCAAGGCCATTCGCAATGAATACAGTTTAAAGAGTCCAAGGGAGCACTACAGCACAGGAGCACATTCAGAGTGAATTGCTCTGAAATTGGCTGAAGGCTACTTCATTTTCTTCAACAACATTTTTAAAAGCTTGTTTTCATGGGATAAATTTAATTTCAGGTTGAACTGCGGAATTGATTAAACATCTTATTGTATCTTGCTGTAACTTCATTGTAATTCCGAAGTTCTTTTTTTCCAAATAGTAAAAGTTAAAACAACCATATCCTTTTTACAACTAAAAATACCTAGCTTTTCTTCAGAAACTTCTTCAGCTCTTGTCAACTAATTTACTTATTTTTTTTTCCTGATATTTAGGTTTTCAATAACCTTGTGTAGTCTTTTTGTCCTCTATTTTCTGGCTGAACTTCATCTCAACATGATGGCCAAGAAAAGCTCTTGACATACTTTCTTTTTCCTTTAAAATTATAATGGCTTTCAATAGTGCATTATTATGAGCAATTAACAGGAATGTGTCATCAAGACTTGTTAGCATGTTAGAAGTGGAAAGAAGGCAAAGAATGTTCCTAAATAACAATATTTTTAGGATTGAGAGAAATGATTGGAGAGGGAGAAAAGCTGATGGAGTAATTTGTAAATGTAAATACAAAGGGGAAACAAATTTTAATAAACATAGAACTGTGTTTAGACAGAAAGAAAAATAAGTTGCTTTTTAAAAATAGATGTAAAGTGACTTTAGTGATTCTAAACTTAAAGCATCATCAGCTACCTTCTTCCCTTTTATTTTGTATTTCTTTCTGTAAAACGTTTTTCAGGCTATCGTCTATGATCAATCTGCTTAAGAATAATACCTCTCACATTCTCCACAGGAGATGTTCATCAGTGCTCTAGAAACAAAGGTTTCTCACCCACCTGACTGTGCAACACTTCATTGTCAACAGCAGAGAGGAGGCACTGGTAACACTTGCAACTGAATCTGTGTTGCATATAGAGCTTATGTGAGTGCAGAACTGGACAAACTGCATTCCCCAGTCCCCCAACCAGACACTGTTACTTGTATGTACAACTGGAGGTTAAAAACGTTTAGATGGGACACTGCAAAACATGACTTACCCACAGTTCTGCACACAAAAGCACCTTATGAGCAGTATATTATCACAAACTCTACTTTCACAGCTATCAGTAAAGGTTTCAAATAATTTTTTTTACATAAACATTACCACTGTGTGAAAACTGAGATGTCTGGATTGCATCTCTTTTCCACAACATCAGAATGGGATAAACCCATATTAATGGTTATGTACCTTTATTTGTGGTAGCCATCCCATCTTACTATAACATGAAGAAGAATTTGCATCAAAACCACCATGCTTAACAACAGGTATCTTTTGCAATTCTGTCCAGCCTTCTTTAATCTTACTTTTCTACTGCTTACCTTCAAAGCACCCTGTGGCAATAAACATTTATGCAGTCTTGAAAATTTTAGTATTTTTTCTTTATCTCAGACCTTTTGACCCATAATTTAACTTTTTTCCCTTAGTTACTCTGTTATGAGAAGCAGTAAATATCATTTCTAGTTCATGATGGTTTTTGATGTAATTTTTCCTTTGATATCTTCTTGTTCATACTGAGAAATAATAATGAGGATAGCCACAGCCCCAACATTTGTGGCACACATTTTGTACCATTTTTTTCTGATGGTACAAACTATTTACATTTGATTTATTTCATTTTCCTTCCTTGGCTGTTCCTACCTTTCTGTTAGACTTTCTGGCTTTCACTGATCATGGAGCTGGCATTTACACAGAGCTGTCCACAGTGACTCCTAACTCTTTCTTCTGATAGGGAAAACAACAGTCCTTAAATGTATATAAATCTGGTGTTTTCATTCCATGCACATAACTCTGATTGTATCAATACTGACTTTCACCTCTTGTTTTATTTCCCAATTTCCTATGCACATGGTAACCTGGTAATGAAATTTTCCTTTTCTTCTTTTTTTTTTTTTTTTTTTTTTTTTTTAATCTGCTTTAGTTTAGTCCATTCTAAGGCTTTCTTTGAGGAAAGCATTTGCATAAAGCTCAAAGAAAGTTAAAAAAACAGTTTGAGAAGAAAGAATTTGGCTTCCAGTTACTTGGATCTGAGTATCTGTGGAACATTTCTGATGTTCCAGGATAAAAACTGTGAAAGCAAAAGCAATAATTTCTGATTTTAAAATGTTTTGGATCATGACACTTCATCCTAAGACTAATAATGACAGTCCTTTCTAAACAGCATTACAAGTAGTTTCCACAGAACAACCCTTTTCGACAAAGATTTTCAAAATTTCTAGGCAATTATGTTATGTAATACTCAGTTACAGGACTTCCACTGAGCAACGCTAGTTCCTCTGAAGTCTCATGCTGTCAGTCATCATCCATATTGTTCTGATCAAAATAGATTCACTGCACCATGTTAGCTGATTGCAGGATATTTTCTGAAAGTTTACTCAGGTAAAAGATTGTAAATGAATATTTTTACTGTGATCCTTCAGCATAGAGACAGCAAGCAACATCTCCCACGTCACCACGCAAAGTAAATGAAAGACCACAGATGCATTTCTGCAGTCTTGCATCTTCTCATCATGATGGCTATATCCACTCCTACTCACTCAGGATAGCTGCATTTTAGTAGATGCTTTTCATTTCTAGGTGTTTATATGAAAATTCCATTCATGGGAGCATTCTGTGTCAAGTACACCCAAGATTCAAGAAAAAACATCACACCCAGAAACATATATTATCACTACATTTTGCAGACATTTACAGTGCCTGCTTTTCACTGTCTCCAACTGGACAATATATTGTCTCTGTAAATGTTTTTCTGTGCACTGCATTTTTTTTGAAGTCCGTAAGGTATACAAATGCCACTCGATTATCGTAATGTCAGCACTGAATTTATGCAATGCAATGTCATAGATCGACCATCACACAAATAAACAGAATAATATCACATACCTGGACACACCTGGGGAAAAAACATTGCATTTCTTTCAGATGCATCACTTTGAAACAGAGCAAATTTCAGGAAACCGTACAACTGTGGGAGAAGTTATCTCTGAAGGTATCTATCTCAACAGTCTTAAATATTAAGGCTAACCTTGATATGACTCGTTTTCCTGCAGTGGGAATCCTGCTGCAAGTGATACACAGTGAGGTTGAGATAAGGGTCAGGGAGGAGGCAGAACATAATTTCAGTTTCAGTTTAAAATAAGTATAAACCTGATTGTAACCAGCCTTTTGTAAACATGCTGCAGAACGTTACCTTCAGATCCAGAGGTATATAAAGGGACAGAAAATTTCAGGGGCCCAGTCCCTTAAAGATGTCAGTGAATTATTTTCCATGTGGGATCTGTTAATGAGCCAGTGGAGCCAGCTTACTTCACACACACCCTAACATTTCATTTAAGACTGACTCTCCTGTGGTTCCCAGAGAGACTGTGCTTAGCTGGATGAATGCCACCTCTTTTAAATCAGGATTTTACCCTTAGGTTTTCATTAGCCTCCTATCGCAGAGATCCACACATCCTGCAGAATTCTAAAGAGAGCAATGGCATTAATGACATAGTTACAGGGGCAAAGCACAGAGATAAACAACTTCACAGCACAGAGGGCCATGTTCAAAGGACAGGCAGGGAAGATGATTTTAAGCATTCCTGATCTGCCAAGGAAAACGTTACTGCTTTCCATATTCATATTTCATGCTTTGAGTGACTCCTGAGCAGCCTCAGGGAAAACCCAGCGCAGCAGCTGCTCACAGTACTGACAATGGAATATGTAACCAAGGGGCCTGCTGTCTGAACAGCCCCCTCCTGACACCACCTCGGCTTTGGTGAAACTCGAGCTGCCTCTTTCCTCCTCTACCATTGCGAGGCACCCGCCTGTGAGTGATAGTGACCCTGCAGGCTGAGCCCTGGGACCTGGCAGAGAGGGGCTGGCAGCCGCACAGGCCATGCTCCAGACCAGCTGGCCAGCAGGGATCCCGATCTGTATCACTGACAAGGCAACTGCCTTTCATTTCCTCCCATCCCTCAGGTTTTAATATTATGTCACAGTGAAATTGTCTTTTAGTACTTCATTGTCTGTACTTGTTAACGTGGCTTTTCTGATCCATTTGAGTTAGAGCAGGGAAGGCAGTGTGAGGGGGAGGGAGACATGGTGGGAAGGAGAAGCATGGTGTTTTGTCTGATGTTATCACCGCAGGCAGCTGACCTGAAAGGAAGGTTAAACGAATCCTTGGAAGAACTATAATATCTCTGACTGCATTGAAAACCTTTGTTATCGCAATGTACTTTGCAACATTCAAGTCTCAAGGCACTTTTATTCCACTTTTACATCCAGCACGTTTTGTCCCAAACGATGGTGGAAGGAGCCTTTCTCCCTGTGTGGAGTACACACAAACCTTAAGCTCGTTTATTGTAAATTAGTGTCCGGATATGTGGGATGCACCACACTCGCTCACAGAAGACTTCGCCTTGAAGAATTCTTGTAATCATGACAGAGAAGGCACCTTGTAATGAGAACACACCTGAGGTGGGATATTACTAGGCAACATCATGGAAGTAAGATTCATAGTATAGCCTCAGCATACACTTCTACCCGTTGAAGGTTAGTGTGGAGACAGTTGGCTACTACCTTACTAATGTAATAAAACAGACAGTGTATTTGCTGCAGCATCACAGAAGTCATAGGTCCTTACATCTGATGGAAGAGCTGACATAGCAGCCTGAAGCACAAATTTGCTAGTTAACAGGAGCTGAGAAAGTCAGCTGCATTTACCTTAACCATCTGTCAGCAGGGTCATTTTCCCTCCTCCACTTCCCTCTTTTTAGCACAAAATATCCTTCAGAGAAACATGCTCTCAGAAGGGAGCTTGACCAATTCTCTTCTCCTCCCAGAGGTGTTCTGTGACAGCTCAGGCTATCAGCTAGAATAAGCTGAACAACAGCAGAAACAACAACACACATACACACGGAGACAAGAACAGCAAAAACCCAAGATAAAGTCAGTGCTTAGAATCGCACAGCCAGAAGACTTGCATTCAGGGTATATCTGGAAGTTCCTACCTTCTTTGCAGAAAAAAAGACAGAAATCCTTTTGCCATCTGCTTGACAATTACAGTGCTCCATTTTAAAAATCCCTAAAAATGAAAAAAATTAATAACAGTTCAGATTTATTTTTTTTTTTGCCAATCTAATAGTCTATCTCCTGTATGTAAGAAGATGCGACCAAAACCAGATGTCTCAGAATAATATCTGAGCTAAGTCTAAATGAAAAGACTTGCAATGGATGAGCTACAGATTACATGGATCTGACTCTGTTGATAACAGGGCATAAGCTATTTGCCTCTGAGCATTAGGTGGAGCTTTTTTGGTGGGGTTGTATGTTTCTAACATACAAACACAGGTATGTTCAGCTCATCTGGTTTAAATTCTTCACTGTAGTCAGAGATTAATCAACAACACATTAAAAAAATGCAGTACATATTCATCAATAAACAAGAAGCATTGGGAAATTTCCTAGTGATACAGACGTTCAGCTAAAAGTCTGAAATATTATATGATTCATTTCAACTTTGGTTAATTCCATGAAACCACGGGCAGGTGAGCTGTGCTCAGAGCTGGCTTAAGGGAAAGCTAAGAGGCATAACGTCTCTGGATATATAGCAATTCCTTGGAAGATGCTTTTCCAAAGCTTGCAATCTGAGACTCCAGTTCCTGTCTGAAGGTATCAAAATGTTCTAGAAGAAAACAGCTATTAATTGACACTGAAATGAGCTACGTAAGTCATCAAATTTTATTTTTGTTATACATCTTTGTATTCTCAATCAGAACTGATGCTTGGCATCAGTAATTCTCAATTTCAGGTCAGTTCTATGAATTAAAGCCAAATGCTAATATACAAGGGCTGCTCCAAAATTAATGCCTCCTACTTCATTATGTTGGCCCAATTAGAGGTGAATGCTGGCGGTATGGCAGTAAAAGTTGGACTCACCAATATTCCATTATATTTTGTTGCCATGTGCCAGATGACAGCAGAGGGATGATCAGACAAAAAGGTGTCTGACGTGGAAGTGTGTATGAAGCAAGTTTTTTTTTTTTTTTGAGGTTTAACAAAAGCAAGTGTAGAGTCTTGCATCTGGGGAGGAATAATCGCATGCACCGGTACAGGTTGGGGGGT
>JAOWBP010050763.1:0-17130 GCA_028571105.1 Tragopan temminckii | reverse complement strand
CTCTGGAAGAGCCATACACACCCAGCACTGCCAGAGCTGTGTTATTTTCAGTGTAAGTATCTTCATACATTTGCAATGCCATATTTCACGACTAGAAATGTACTCGCTGAGAGCAGGATCAGCACCTGCAGAAATGTGATTATATCCCATATCCCGACCTTGAGAAAGAAACATACCTAGTGTGCACTGAACGTTACTTGAAGTAGCACTGCCAAACTTGCCCTCAAATATTTCACTATTTCACACCTGTCGATCCCATGCCAGTAACAACACATGAACAGAGCTGTCCGTTACTTAAGAAGTTTTGGCACGGTCAGAGTAGGAACTGTAATTTCCTTAAAAATTGGCACGTAGTTTGGATTGGGTTGGCTCGGCCCTTGATCCAAAGTCTCAATGATAGTCTGCTTCATATCTCTGCTGGCATCTCCTCTCACTGTCAGCAAAGCTGCAATGTGGTCATCCCTGCCAAAGAAAAAAGGTAAGGTTGGCACTGGTTCTTGCAGAAGTAGCATTATGTTAGAAATATCACAGATCATCCTTTCACTCACTTTCAGTGTGGACTTCTAATTCTTAATCAGATCTGTGGTCACAACTGGCTTTTTCAGCTATCTATAAGTCACTATCTTTGGCTACGCTTAGGAATCTAGGATGCATTTCATCCTCCCAAAACACAATTGGAATAGTCTCATTATTTCTTCGCCATACCAATGAGTACTTAAATGCATACACCTCCCAGTCCAAGACATGTACATTTGCTATTAGCATTATTAAAAAAAGCAGCTAGATTTCAAAATATGATTAATATGAACATACTACGCATTGTTTTAAAATTATCCCATTGTTACAAAGAAACTAGGATATTATCTATTTTTGACCTTGAAGGTAAAGAGAATTACCTGATATCTGGGTATTTACTGACTAAAGTTGAAACTTCCAGATAGAGCAGGGAAGGATCAGTTAGTTTGATAACCTCTGCAATGGCTTCAATGATATCACAAAGTCCTGCAGTGTCCTCTCCAGATCCCTGGAAAATAATAATTAAAAAAATAATAAAACAATAATAATTTAAAAATGACTAAAGAAAGCAACCCCCCCCAATATCTATACATAATTATTTAATTAGTATTATTATTATTTTGTCTGACAATGCTGTTAAATTTCCTGAAGAGTGGAAACTTAAGACAAAAACGCTTGCAAATTGTCACATTAAGCCTCTTCTCTTCTGCATTCCTCCTCATCTGCAGTCATCATCTCCAGAGTATCAGTAAGGAAAGCCATGTCTGACAAACGCGTCGTATTTATCCACACAACTCTGTATTCTGGTCTATAACTGTTGCTAATCCACAACACAAACATTAGGAATAACTGATGTGAAAGCCAGGTCTCCCCTTAAAGTTTATGTAAAAATGTGCCACTGCGAGGCCACTCAGATATTGCTTCAGCAGTGGGTTAGTGTTTGTTCAGAAACTCCGTCCACGCCCCCACATGGCATTCTTGTTACTCACTGTTCACCCACATGTTGGAGATACAGAGATCTAACTCCCAAGCAATGTGTTTTTATTCTAAACTGTTATAAATTACCAAGTTAACATCATTACTGAAACAAATACTCACAGATGCAAGCTTCTTAAACAGAAATCTGAACTGTTCGGCTTCTTTGATCATTTTTTCTGCGCCCTCTTTTCTCTCTTCTGCATTCTTGAAAGAGATACGTTTTAACATGATTGCTCTGATGTACTCCACAACCACCCTTCGATGGGCCTCCATAGTCATCATCTGAAAGAAAGAAGTGGTGGCTTATGCCAGTGATAACTGCCAAAGTTCCCGTTCAGAGCAATGACCAGGCTTGGAAACATGTTTTTGTGCTTTATCACCAGTATACCACTAATATAATATACTTGAAATGGCTTCAGATTTTCACGATGCTAACAGAAGCAAAAACCTGCTCCATTCACACGGCTTTTAAAACCTGAACTTTCAGAACTGAGTTAATCAAGAACGCTTTAACTTCAGGGAAAGACAAGTGTGTCCTACCGAGTGCTGGAACATCAGGTGTGTTGTCTAGGAAACTTGTGCTGGGACACAATCAAATAGCAGGTATAATGAATGCCAAAAGCCATGTTTGACTTTTTTTCCTCCCTAAGGTGGCAATAAACACTACATGATGAAACATGTACTTCAAGGCCTCCAGTATCTCTAGATCCCGAAGACGAACACATTAAAAGGTCAGAGAAACTTTAAGCAGTCCCTTCTATCTCCATAGGAGCTCAGGTAAGAAAGAATAACTGTGTGATTCTGTGTCTTACAAACACTCTTCAAAGGCCTCATGTAAATCCTGATCTTGCTAGCTTCAAGTATTTCCTAAACTGCTGTGAGTAATTTTAAGACACGCTATCTTAACTACATACAAACTGACTTTAATTCAGTAAAGGACAAAACTAAGTAGAATAAGACTAAAAATTCAAGGCTAATGAAAAAAAAATCCTTTGACAGACCATGGGAAAAATATGTTAAGACCATCCAATATACTGCTATAACAGCATTTTTACATGTATTATGCATTCGGTCAACCTCATGTTGCCAACTTAACAATGCCTTACCACCTTAATGTAGATATTAAAACAATACATTAAGTGTGCACATTTATAAAAAAAATAATTGCAGGCAAACAAAGCTAATTACATACCTATGTATAAACTTCTGGTGTGAGGTAGAAAAATTTAAGCTGGTAAGAATACAATTTAGTAATATTACAATATATTTTCCGCATTAAGTCCTGCAAATCTAATCTCTCTCTGAAAACATCAGATGGCTGTGAACAAAATAGATGAGAAATGCTCAATTCAGACGAATACGATACGATTACAGTTTAATTTCCAGTGATGAATCAATTCAGGATTTCAGTGTCTGTGTTCCAATTCTACATTCCATACAGTATCCATAAAAACCAAACCAAAAGGACATTCACAGTATATTAGCAAGGTACCGTAGAATATTTTGCACCTACCTTTTTATAAGGCTTTTTTATTTTCGCAAAGTCATTAAAATAATCCTCTACAGTGACACAAATAGTTCCCACAGCATTAGACCCCAACAACCACTTCTTTGTCATCAGCTCATTCAGATGGGGCTGAGAAGATAACAATTATAATTGATGAGATGAAGTTTTTGACACTTTTCATCAGATTAGTGCAACTAAGAAAAATAAGGAAACAATTTTAAGTGTTATATACTTCTGAATTACATTCCTTCAACCAGAAGAAACAGTTAACACAAAAATGATGTGATGGGTTGTCAGAACTACAGCTGCCATAGAGTGCTACCTCGACGTACACACCAGTTGTGTATGTAAACAACTGGAATAACCTAAGCATTTATTTTATGAGTTCTTCAAAATCCTTTAGGATTTTCTCTATTTAAATGCCTATGCTGAATAAAAAAAAATTAAGGTCCAAGAACAAAGTTGCCTTAGGAGAACAATTCCAGTTTAACACAATGCACCTTTAAACTGCTGCAAGAAGGAAATCTGGTGCTCCTTCCCTTGAGCTGCTACTGGCTACTCATGGTGCCCCAACATCCTTGTGCCTATACCAAACCTGGTGGCCTACATGCTTTATGCTTTTCCCAGAACTTTGTAACATGCAATTCCAGTATCCTCAACACCCACACAGGTCTGCTATCTTGTTTCCTCTTCCCAGTGAAAATACTCTGCATATCAAAGCATTGTACAAATGCTAATGGAGACACAAAGCTTCAAGTTAAATAATTTCAAAGAATCTTCATTTGAGTGGGTTGAGTGCCTCTTCATAATCAACTAACACAGTTAAAAAATAAAGATCTTGCTGAAGAGCTCCAGGTTTAGAACAAACAGTGCTCCCACATCTTTCTTACTGTGAATCATTTCAAAATGTCATTCACAACCAAAATACTCAGAACATCTTTCTTCCTTCCATGTCTCTCTCATTTCTCCACCTTCCTGTCCACATTTCCAATTTCTCTTAAACTATACATAGCCCTTTTTTCTTTTTTTTTTTTTTCCCCCTCCTTTCCCCTTTTTAGGAGGATTCTATCAGAAACCAGAATTCCTGAACTGAATTTATCAGTCAGAAACTGACAACCTTTACTGTCAATCAACAATCTTAACGGTCTTCCTTATGGCACCTGTACAAAGATGGCAGCTTATTATCAGCAGCAAATAATTGTTACAATGCAGCTGTGCAACTATTTGACTGCATACACTCTCCTAAAATATACATATATTCACTATTACAAAGCACCTGTCTGAAACAATCCTGTGAAATACAATCAAAATCCTTTCAGTCTCTGACACTCAAACTGTACCAATGAAGTTTCCTTGCATTTTGCTAGCACACGTTCAGCAATCAGGACATTTCACACTTAGATCATGCCTGAATTATTTTTCCTAGGAAATAATGCTTTTTTGTGTTTTTTTTTTTTTTGTTTTGTTTGAGGAAAAAAGTTCCAACCTCTAAATCCATGAAGACTTCATCTAGCAGGCTAGAGCATCCTTCTTTGGCAATGATGTCTAAAATCGCATCCATGCTTGCATGACTGCTTGATAATGTCTCTTCCATTTCAACTTTCAAGTATTTTCTTTTCAGACTGATAATAGATTCTCTGTGACAAATAACAAGGCTTTTCATCATCCACTGAAGAAGATGCATTGCTACTAAATTTTCCGAATGCATGAACAGAAACAGACATACCAGTCTTACTTTTGCAAGGTGAAACAATGTTTTCTGCTTGCTTTGGAAGCCTTAAGTGACTCCTCAGCATGGCTTTCCAGTGACCACACTAAGTTACTTGTATGTTGGTTAAAAAAAATAAGAACTGCTGCTCATCTGTAGACTTGAGAATGGCAGCAGAACGAGATGAATAAGAGACTGGATTGCTGAACTCTGAAACATATGAAGGACTTTTCTTGTTTTGAAACATGAGCAATGAGGGTTTCTTTCTCCTGCTTTAATATTCTGAATAAAGTCAACTACCCCCTTAATGTCCTCCATTTCATCCACCTTGATCACAGTGCTCGAAGGTGGACTGTGAGAGAACAAATGTCAGAAAAGATAACTGGTCCCAGACAAATTGAAACAGATATTTGCAATTCTGAAAGCAGTGGCTTTTCACAGGTGAATGTGATTTGGTTTGCCAACAGGAATAACAAGGTTTGCTTCCTAAAACGTTAAATACATTTAAACCTATTGGCTTTCTTTAGTCAGCTAAATTATCTCACCTAAAACCCTCTTTATATATAAAAATCCAACAAAGTCCTGGGAACATGTAGTATTACAAATTATATCTAGCAAGAAAATATAGACTTACTTAAAAGTTTGACAGTTGTTGATGACTGCAATCATGTACTGAACATAGCATTGAGGATACTGGCGATTTTTAAGATGTTCTTCTTTGTAAAACTGTGCTTCATCTTTGTATCTGTAACACATACAAAGAACAACATTAAGCAGACAAAATCTGTAATAACTACACACCGTGGAATCAAATGCTCCATAAGGACTTGACATTTATCTACAAAAGTATTTCCAAGGGCTTGTTGCTCATGTGATGTTTCATATCTCCGTTTCTCTCTTTGTTACGAGAAAGGATTACCAGTTTGAAATATCAAAGAAAGAGGAACTGACTCCAAAAACTAGAGCCAAAGAGGAACTCATAATGCCACTCACCAACACAAAACTTCTCTGGTGAAGGAAGAAAAGAAAACGAAAGAAAAGCTTGGTTGGCACAAAAAGACAAAGAAATAAAGAAACATCCATAGGAAAACCAAGCAATGAAGACAACTGGAGGCAAGATAAAGTATTTATACTTGAAAAATTGTTTTACCTGGTTAGAAATGAATTCATTTGTTGAAGACAGAGAAGGAGTACCTTTGTTTTCAAATCTTCACTTATCTGAGCAGCTACCTGAAGATTCTGCTCAAACATCTACATTAAGGGAAAAGGTTCAGTTGTAAAGGCAGGCATACCTCAATGTATGTAAGTAAGTAAGAGAACAGTCACGGGCACCAATTTTATTAAACAAACAAACAAAAAAAAACAACAAAAAAACCACAACCAACCAAAAACTCCTTCTGCATTTTTTTTTCTAGAATAAACAAGTTTTCTTATACCTGAAAAACAATAGCTGGGAGTGTAGTCTGATAGTACCCATCTTGATCTGCTTCTGGCTCAGTTTCTTTTACCCAGTCCTTTTTATCTGTCTCCAGTGCTTTCCTTAGCCAGCCAATGATGTTAGACTACATCAAATAAAGCAACCAAGAGAAAGCAGAGATTGTTTAATCCAGCACCACAATAAAAGCAAAATAAAATATTGCAATATTTGGAATAGCAGTCATAGAGAAATGCAGTAACAGACAACAAGATGTGATGGGCATCAAGTCCAACTGGTTGCGGTTGCTAGGCATGTTTTAGTATCTAACAAATTAAAACAGCTAAAGACCTCCCTCCTCTGCTTGGCAGAGCTCCCAGACTTAGGAATTCAACTGAACAATACAAGAACAGCCAGCCCAAAGTTTCACATACCCCAATAGCCAGTCTAAGAAGCAAACAACACTGAATCTTTAAAGAAGAATTCATTTAAAAGCCTGGCAACCACATACTGATTCCTTTGCCATGTAGCTGACCAATTTTTGATGACCTGTAGTTTAAAAAAGATGAAGTGTCACCTGTTGCAAACAAGATGCAGTGTTTTTGTATTTAAAATGCACTTGAAAAGGCATGCACAAAAGTAAATGCTCTGCTTAGGCCGCTGACAAGAATTAAATGAAAAAGACTGGCAAATATATCCCGTGAGCATCCTGATTACCTTGAAAAGATCACATCAGTATCAAATGTTGACCGAGTTACTACAAGAACTAAGCAGGAATCAGCAGCTTCTAATTCTAGTAATACCTTAACTACGAGTACTGTGAATTCTGAAGTTTCTAAGTACAAGCACTGGAATTCCCTCCTTTCTAACAAAACGTGGTTACTGTGGACTGTAAAAGACAATTACTCCTTGAAATTTCATGATTTACGTCCATAGAGTTTTCTGATTATAACCTCATAAACCAAGCTGCATGTAGTATGTGAAGATTTATACAAGTAAAGGCACTGAGTTCACGTCTGTCACTGTGTTCTCCTCCGATGGAAGTACAGCACTTCGAGTACTAAGGCACCTGTGTGGCTATACATTCATATGAAGGAATCTTTGAATTATTACTACTTACAGTAAGTGTTGACATGTACTTGCTGAGAAGCTGATCTACCACGTTTTGTGAAAGCAGAAGATTCAGAGAATTCGCATCCACTTCAGGAGACAGCTCTGAATTCCCCATCATCTCTGTACTGAGTTTAAAAACAAAACAAAACATGCCACAATATTTCAGATTAGCAAAGGAAGATGAAAGCTAAAAACTACATAGCTTTTTTGGTCTGATCACCAAGGAATTTTTACATTCTTTGTAAACGTACTTATTGCCACTATTAAGAACTCTTTGGAATGGACATAAAACTATATGAAAGAATAGGATCTAAGGAGCTTTAGCCCAGCATACGTTCATAAAAAGTGTTAAAGGCATTTTAAATATTTAATTTTAAAATATTTAAATATTAACCCTTTCAAGTTTTCAGCAGAGCTTCTCAAAGACCTTCTGTTGTGCTACTTTACTTCCCCATTAGAACTAAAGTGCACTCAAATAAAACCTAGCACTGCTTCTTGCATTGCTAAAGAATACACTTGCTACAAGAGAAGACGTCTTCCGAGCTAAATCAAAAGGGCACATCATGGGTCCAGTACTGTAACAGCACTACTGGCTGTACTAGCTTGATTGCATAGGATTAGAAAAACTAGAGCAACTCTCAAGAACATTTTTAAAAGGTTTATGGAAAATTAATACTTCACAATGAGATTTTTCCTCTAAATAAGATTCCTAGAAGTTGCTTGCTATGTCAAAGCATAAGATAGCAAGAATCCTTAATATTTTGAGCTTAAAAATAAATAAATAAAGCAAAACTACACTCCACAGAGCACTTGATTAACAACTGATGCAAATATACTCAGTGAGGGAAAGAAAAAAAAGTTCAGTTCTCCAAGTGTTTAATTTCTAAATTTCTGCAAATTCAAGGTGTCCTTGGATACGCAGTGAGTCAGCTCAGCAGTGCTTCCACATCACAAAAACCACTGCAGCCCTAAAAACATCCTACAGCTAATCGCTAAGGAAATGATACAAACATGTTGTCTGTGAAGGCATAGAATCCAGTGCAACCGAGCCCTTTACAGATGTAATGTCATTCTGAGGTGCAGAAAAGGAGACTGAAGATATTAAGGGGCTCGAGGTTCTCAGAAAGCTGAATCCCACTCCATCACTGTTCACACAAAGAACACAATACTAATAATAGCAGGACCTGTTCTAGAGTCATATAGGAGTAAAATGAGAAGCTGGTTATGGCGTTATGCTGTATTAGAAAGCATTTCTAATCTCATTAACCACCATTATCCCTACTCCACAAGGCCACAGAAACATCAAACTTTTCTTAAGGCACACCTTAACTGAAGCCATAGAACAATGACCATAGATCCTTACTTCCAGTCCTCAAAGACTTTCCATGAAATACTCCTTTCCCAATTGTTACAAAGGAAGCAATAACACAACCCTTGCCAGGGGGCTTCTAACCAATGGAGAGGGTTGTTTACCATCACAAAACATTCATAATTAAGTTGAACTTTCAGCCAGAATTGTATTCCTTGGAAACTAACACAAGAAAACTTCTATTCTGCCTTTCATGGCAGGCTTGACGCCAACTCTGCTCCATCTTGTAAGAAAGGTGCTCAGCCCTGGGATGTAGTCCAGATATACAGCACTGCGCTTTCCATCCATTAGCGTGAAGATTGCTGACACTAACTGCAGCAATGCTGCTGAACTCTCTTCTCAGCAGTTTTAGCAACACTTGATTGTAGCATCTAATAAAACGATGCCATGAACAAGGGCATCATCACAGTCTCACACAACCTAGATTTTTCTAAAGTACAGATTAGAGCCCTGATCCCAACCTAGGGCAGGTTTAGTAACTGCAGTATGTTTTCAAAACTCTCATTGACGAAATGATGAAAGACAAATACATCAGCACAGTAAAAACTGCATCCCACTCAAACAGTAGTGGCTGTTATCCACGTGAAGATCACTATTCCTGAGCTATGAATGGAATATAATTCTAAAAAGAGCTTACAAAATGATCACTTTCTACTTCAGTAGAGTGTATTTTAAATTCTTATCCTTCAAAATTACAAACAGAAGTTACGCACCAAGAATGCTCAAAGCATCTCTTTCTTTACTGGCTTCTACCTTATCAGCTGGTTAGAAATGCAGCTGTAATGAGCATAAACAAATACAAGTTCCTACGTCCTCTATGATGTTCAGCTACATTTATTAAAAGTAAAGAAAGACTAGAAAGGACAAAACTATTTTCCATACAAGTGAATAGGAACGTAGAGCTTATTTTTCATTCATGGAAAAGAAGGTTAAACTGATTTCACAGAAGTTTTCATGAATTCGTGGAAGTTTTTGTGATGTCATACATGCCAGCACAGTTTACTATATTCAGATCTCTATAAAGAATTGTTAACTGTACTGTTAAGAGATGTCCAGCAACTGAGATGTGGTTAAGTTTTGCAAGAATCTCACTGAAATACTTCGACTTTCCCACCAACACTCAGATTCCACCACCTTCTACAAACACACAAGCAAGCTAATTACCATCTATATAATGCTCTATTGTAACCTAAAAGAACACAACTACTGTGCTGCCCTCTCAGGCTCCTTGGCTTGGAAAGAGACACACTCACAGCCTTCAACTTTTCCTGAGGTGTTTCCTCACTGACAGTTTTTAGCCCAAGAACTCCTCTCTCAGTAGAACACCAGCCCAAGGCTGTAAATGAAAAGCCTGGGAGCAGGATTTCTGCCCAGACCATGGCCCCATACGAAGAGGGAGTCCCACATTTCTGATTTGCATTCATTGCTTCATTCCTCTGGCCCTCTAGTAATAATTAAGAGAAGGCCAATGAACTCAGCTCCTTTATCTTATCAGCTGCATCTCAAGTATACCCTTCTGGCCCATGTATTAAACATGCATTAGGGGCTGCTCCTGGATGTTCCCTATAGGGAAGAAAAGCAGAAGAACGTCACAGCGTAAAGTAAAGCAAAGAGTAAGCCAAAACACATCTTAAAACAAGTCATAAAAACTCCCTGCAACAGTCGTATCTCCAACCTATTTGCTGAACGGTGCTATACTCTATACCTACCAGGAGCTCTATTTGTTGAAACAGTGAGATCAAACAAGCAAAGATAACAAAAACCATACACAGTGCAGATTCTGGGTCACTGCCAGCTACTGAGAACAGGGTTAGTCATAAAGCACAAAAAGCTAGCAGTACTTTTTCCCAAATAAATCAGTTGCCTAGTAACTGTGTGTCAGCAAAAATTAAAACACTGCCATTTGAACTGTTTCTATCATGAGAACAAGAGGACAGACTCAATCCTCACATTATTTCAACATATCACAGCACTCAAAAGACACTAAGAGTTTGACAGTATCACAGGAGAGAACCTATGGGCAGAAATTCTTCTAAAGAAACAAACTGTCACATGGTAAAATCCAGATAAAATCTGGAGGAAGTTACTACATTCTTTCCATTTAACAGTCATGAAGCAATACTTGAACAGTCCCACACTCTGCAAAGGAGAACAATAGAAAGTAAATAATCACACTAATTTAATGGGGCTATGCCCAACGAAAAACATTTTGCTTCACATACACAAGCTCTCCATCCCCTCTGCTCTCCCCAGTTCATCACCAAGCGGTGCACAAACACACTGTTTTAGGCTGACAGCAGCTCCACGCTGCTCTGCAGCTGCGTTAAAACCTCAAGCTTACAAAGCAACTCAAAACCACGTACTAGAAAACCTGGAGAAGTTTTAAGGAGTAGCTTCCAGAAAGTAAAAGGCATTAACAAATATCAGAAGTCCTTTACTATTATTCCTCTTCTTTTTTTTTTTTTTTATAAATAGCTGTGTCTTCTATTCTGTTAACAGACATGCAATTATTAGTACACAAACTGTGTTGTGTACGCTTATCCTCAACTTTTCCTCACAGAAAGATAAACGGGACTTTACCTTTTGTAAGTATTTAAAACCCAAGTTAGAAGGCTAACAATCTCATTTGCTTCCAGATCCTCTGCAGCAAGCTCTTGCATGCGAGTGGACAAAGCCTGATGGTACATGCTTAGCAATCTTTTGAAAATATCATAGTGTGGGGGAAAGCATTGATCCAGCAGGGTTTTAGCCACCAGAAGGTCATCAAGGACGTATTTACGTATGATTTCTAGATGACGCACAAGCCACATTTTGTCAGATCCTCTACTATCTGCTTGAGTGCCTTCAATTCGTATGCTCACAGTTCTTTCCAAAATGTTGAACATATTTTCCTTCCATTTCTTTGGCCTGCCAGGAGGTATGAACCCAGTCTGTTTTTTCCGGTCTAACATGCGCCTGTCAATTTTTTCCTCCCTTTCAATTATCCTAACAACAGAAACAAGCAAGGTCGGATCGCGACGGACTGTAACAAGAAATCTCTGAACCACCATCCACAACTGCTTGGCCAGCTCCTCAGAAAGTTTCTGCATTTCCCCAAAGTACGTATGGATGAGGTTCATGTCATGTGTGTTTTTGCTGTCCATGCGATACTGCTCATACATCAGGTTATCACGAGAACACTCCAAGTCCATCAGTTTTCGATGCGCTTGCAGAAGTTCCCCTCGCTCAATTAGATCTTGGGTCTCCCTCACTATCTCTGGAACTGCAACAAAGGCAAAAAAAAGAAGAAAAAAGGGTAAAAAAAAAAAAAAAAATCAAAATTCCAAAGATAAACTCAAGACAATATGAGCACTAGGAAACAAATGGGAAAACTACATTCAGTATTAAAGGAACGATACAAAATAGGATTAGGAATCAGTGGCAAGAAGAAGGAAAATGGAGAAAATGTCATAAGAACAGCAGACAGTGATAAAATCTGGCAATCAAATTTAAAAAAAAAAAAGCACATTAAGACAGTTACAATCATTACATGTGGTGAAAAACATTTGATTTGTAATGAAAACATTTGGTTCACTGAGAGGGAAGTTATCATCAACTCTACTTTGTAACAATCTCAGGGGAAACACTTCACACTCAAAGCCTCTCGGGACACTAGAAAACAAAAGACTGCATTCAGGTCTCAATTGCATTCATGGGGGTAAACTAAAACAACATCTCTGAAACAAATTAGCACTGGAACATACAAAAATTCGTTGTTCTTTGCTGGATGTTACTTCAAGTAGAAATACAAATCATCCTTGAGGTTCTCAACTGCTGTGTGAGAAAGATTGCTAGGGAACCCTCTGATCTTTTTCCTTGACATTCTGCATTTGCTTGCAAACTTGCTTGCCTCCGAAGATCACCTGGAACTACTGTTACCCAAGGCCTGCTGAAGGTACCCAGCATATTTCACATACATCTGAACTTTCTGTAAATGCTGCTTGCATAGTTCAGATTTCTACACTAAAAATATGACTCCAGCTACTAATCACAAACAAGAAGCCTCTTATTCACTTCTACTGATGATGAAGATAAGCCAGACGGGAAGCTCTTACAGAGAAACTTAGATGAAATATTACTTTGCTGAACATGACATCTAGGTGATTTCTCTTCAATTCTTCATTCCCAGCAAGGTTTAAAGTTTCCCACATCATTCAATAACCACATGGTTTGTACCACTTTGAAGCGCTTTAAGACTGTGATGGATTACATAAAGAATAGCAGATTACCTGAAAATATGTTCTTGAGATTTTCTACAGCAGCTGCAAGCTGGCTATGTTGCACTACAGCATCCTTAACATCCTTGAGGTTTTCAATGGCGTTGATGCTCTGTCTCCAGTCTTTATTGACATCTATCAAAGACTGCTGAATGTCCTTTACATCATTCAGAGCATTGTGCAGTTGACTTAAACCTGTTCGTACTCCATCTAGCTGTGACTGGATCGCTGCCTTAAATGCAAACAAAAAGACAAAGAACTCTCATGTTAACCCTAATGCACTGTAAGTACTGTACTTTCAATATTTCTCCAAAAGTTTTATCTAGATAGCAGTATCTAGTATTGCCATATTAAAAAAACCAACACTAGATGTTTGGTCCATGTAAAACAAGTAGATTGACAAGGCAACTACTAGACTATTATGACATACAGCAAGATTATTGATATAGCTCTCTCATGTGACAGGCAGTACTTGAAATAATGAGTCTTCAAATGGGCCATTACTCCTGAATATCGTTTTAAAGTCTTGACACATTACTAACATGCATTATAAAGCATATCTTCATGAAAGAAATCAGATCACATCCATGTTTTAGATAGCTATCTTCTTTAAAAATATGCAACTACGATGAAATCGGGCAAGAGAAAATGAAACTGGAAATAACAGAGTTCAAAAGACGAGCCAAAAGTCAGGCACAAATGAAAATTCCACTGCTGAACTCAAGGACTTTAAGCAAACTGTAAAGCAATGAGGCACACACAGTTTAGCTCGGCTCTGGCCATAACTTTTGCTGTACACGTAAGGTCAAAAGGCCTGAGCTATCACGGGTTTGTTTTTGTCTGTTACTAGAAGCCAAAGAGGAAATCCTGGTAGCTACAAACAACATTTACTGTGTTTTAAATGTAAAGGGAACATCCCAGGAAAATGCAGTCAATGTTTATGTACTTCCAAATTACAATACACTGATTTTACTGATAAAAATGCATTTTTTTTTGGTCAAACTCAGCACAGTCGAGCAGCGGTACAGCATTTTTATACACTATCTGTCTACAGAACTGCTGCATTAACAAATTTTCCCATACAGTAACTGAGGTATCTAGGGTAGTGAAATGCAACGTAGTACTTCAACACCGAGGGAAGACACAAGTTTCTAAAGCTGCCCGTAGTCTACAAATCATACAACAATTTAACATTCAGCCCATCTGATTCAGTTTTTCAATTTATTCTGAGGCAGATCTTCCACGTTTCACAAATTCAAATTTGTACATATTTAACTTCTGTAGAAACTTATGTTAAAACAGCAATCACCAACTAATCTTTGTCACTGACTCAAACAGCCAAAGAAATTTCAAACAACAGACACCCACCCAGACATTCAGTTTGCCTTTCAACAATCAATGGGGGATGCTGGGAAAGCAGGGGTACAGCATGCAGACTTTTCCTCCTACAATACGTATTCACCTTAGATTGGACTGACCATCACTTCTATAAAACAAAACCATTTGGAACCATTGGGAACAATGCTCAGTACTTCAGTTTTGTTTTTTTACTTCTCAATGATAGCCCTCAGCATTAAGCTACACAGCTGGGACCTTTGCAGCCTGGTCTCCTTAGAGCTTCACGGAGCTATAATCCACTATAAAGAGTATTTAGGCATTTACAAAACTTAAAAAGTTGTTTTCAGACATTTATTGTCTGGTGAAACAGCCAGCTGTGGCACTGAACCCCAGTCAGGTCCAGTGCCTCAAGAAGCAAGAAGATTAATGACTTAAGTGACTCATTAACATACAGTGAGCCAAGAATCTTCACTTAAACTGGAATCTTAAAACATCTGATCTACCTATCTCCTCCCTTGTTCATCAAAATCCACTGTCCTTTCTTGTTTGAAAGCTTTCAATTCCTCTCATGTTCCTTTCAGTGAGGATTTTAGTTTTCAATCCTCAGATGGATACAGAAAAATTACTTTTACAGCTATTCTTCATTTAAGAAGCCTGCTGGCACTTTGAACGTAACTGCTTACACTAAACTTCATGTTTCTTTTTTTTTTTTTGTTATTGTAAGTATAGTTATTACTATTATGCCAAGAAAGAATGCAGGCTATTTTCAAGGCTGCACTGTGGACAGAAACATTCAAAAATTCTCAGATTTTTTGAGTCCTTTAGCAAGGACTCAAGAAACCTTTTCTCCTTCAATGACATCACCATACGCTATTTGGAAGATTAAGATATCGTCAACCATAAGCTCAAATAAAAGTCAGAGACTAAACACATTTTCAGCACCAATCGTTTTTTCAGAGTCAATCATCAAGTTTTGTTACATGTTCAATATTCTATTGTCACAACATTTGTTGGCTACACTGCAGGAGGGAAACTGTCTATGGATAAACCGTACAAGCTAAAGGTCATAAGAACATTTGAAATGCTTGAACAAAACTTCAACAGGATACAAAACATTTGCTCGCATTAGTTTCAGGATGCAAAACTTCTCTTTTGCACTCAGACCAAAAACTCAAGTCCATGATATAAAACTATTTGAATGAAAACATAGAAGGAAAAAAAAAAAAAAGGGACAGCTCATTCTATACTGCGTACCTTGAGTCGAGCTTCCACTGAAGCCTTCTTACGAGCCTCCCTCCTGCGATACTGCTCCACTTTATCCAGCTGATCAGGACGCTGAAGCATTCCAGCCACCCTCTGAACAGCTGTTGCAACCGCTTCCCTATCCGTTTCCTCCATGGCTGATTAGGACCTCAATATGCCTTCATAATTCAACAGCACTGAAAATAAACATAACGTTTTTAGAACATACACTTTCACTTGATGGCTTTCCATCATTTCAAACTTAACTAGGAAGGAAACTTTAGCAATAAAAATGGTGCAACTTGACAGAAGCATCATTAGAAAGCATTACAAAAAATAGGAACTGGAATTACACAAGAATCGCATTTGAAGTCACTTAGCTCTGTTTCATTACCCAAAATGTTCTCTGCTTAGCATTTTGTATTTACCTTGCTCTATGGAAGCATGTATCAAAAAAAAGATAAAAATAACAAAAGAAGAACAGCAAATATTCATTTATAAAACAAACACTACGTAACCTAGGGTAGGTTTGCCTATTAAAAGGGTAACGAGAGATGCATACAGGAATCTTGTGGCTGCTCGAAGCACAAACTCTCGAAGAACTTAAACCCACTGGAAGTGAGACATCTATAGTCCCCTCGCAATAGCTCAAATTTGGTATCAGCAGTGGAAAGAAACATAACCATGGAAGCTCTAAACCCAAAGACTTAACTATAAAGCACTTCTGTTTAGATTTTTGATGGAAGATTTTCCCCCGCACTCTATTTCCTCTTCTTACAGTATCAGTCCATCAGAAGTGCAGGTATGCAGAGAAAAATTAATGAAATATTTTACCTGAGTCTGCAGCAAAATTTGTAGCTAACTCAAGACACGCATGTAAATGAGTATTAGACATTAAAAGCAGAAAAGGTAAAATTAGCTTGCTCTCAGGCAGACCTGCTTTCTCGAGCTATTTAAGAGAAGGTAGAAAAGGATCCTAATGACCAAAGACAGAAGATCACGGTATCCACTGAAATCTAAGAAATGCATCTGGAATTCCTGATTCTTTCCAAACGGGAAGGAATGATCACACAGTGAAGGTCTGGAAAGCCTGACCCAACGGCTCCTGTTAGGAAGGGCTGTCAGAATCATAGGATGGTTTGGGTTGGAAGGGACCCCAAAGCCATGGGCAGGGCTGCCCCCCAGCAGCTCAGCTGCCCAGGGCCCCATCCAACTTGGCCTTGAGCGCCTCCAGGGATGGGGCACCACAGCTTCTCCGGGCAGCTGTGCCAGCGCCTCACCGCCCTCTGAGTAAACACTATGAGCAGAGTTAGCTTCAACAACACAGCCACCTCTCGGGCACCCAGTACACCTCACGGAGGAAAGTACAGCGTGCTGCAACCTTCCAATTACACAGCGACGTGCTGAGATAACCGGGCCGTTTCACAACCACCAGCCGCTCACACAGGAAGAGCAAACTTCGGGGAACCGTGCCAACTTCGCAGAGGCTGTCAGCCGCCACCGCGAGCAAAGAGCCGACAAAAGCCCGGCGCTTTAGGAAAACCCCCCACAGACAGACAAGCAGACGCGCGCCCTCCGCCCCAGCACCGAACCACAGCGGGCAGGGCCAGGCCGCGGGCTCGGCGGGACGCAGCCCCAGCCCCTCACAAAGCCGGCAGGAAACGCAGCGAGCCCCGGCTCCCCTCAGCT
>JAOWBP010050762.1:2181-18017 GCA_028571105.1 Tragopan temminckii | reverse complement strand
GCAACATCTGAGAAATGGGAAATTGAACAGATACCTAGACTGTGATAAAGCTGCTTGGTTTGGAAATCTATTCCAATCCACAAATAGATTTGTTATGAAAATAGTTTCTAGCTAGCATGTTGAAAATGTACATTGTATTTCAATTTTTTAAGTTCCATTTTTTAAATTTTATTTGATCTCTGGATTATTCATAAGCAGGAAGTCAAAAAATAACTAAATAGTTTTTCTGATTAAAGATGAATCACGGGAGGTACAAAGCTTTTGAATTTTGCTTAAGCTCAAATATTTAATATAAGTGACGGGTAAGGCAATCTATAAAATATAGCCCTGTTACATACCTTATGAATAGTTTACAACCTCTACGTCTGAGTCTGAAAACATGCTTTGTAATCACTGCGAATTACTGGAAAAGTGTGAATCATCTAGTTCCAGAGCTCAAGTACAAGTTGATTTTTAATCTTAAAACTTTATGCAGTTAAACAGCATAGTAATCAAATCACTCATTTAAAAAAAAAAAAAAAAAGCTTGTTTTGGCAGGTTCTCTTTATGAACTTTTAAGTAAAACAATCCAAATACATACTATGTCATTCCTTATTCTACATGGTGTATGTTTCTTTTAATATGAGAATTATTATGAAATCTTATTCAGTATCTGAAAAAGGAGCCCTCTTTGTATGTAACCTAGGTAGGCTGGTAAGGTACAACTTGGATGTTAATGGAGGTTGGAGTATTTCATATCTGTCTTTAAACTGTGGACATAATTATAAGGCTTTGTTTTTCTCAACAGTTCTATTGTTCTGAAGAATTTCTCACCCTGTAGTAGTGTTTGTTCAGTTCGGCCCTAGAGAAATAGGAACTGTATTATACAATCAGCCAAACTGATATTTAGAAATGTCACTCAGGATACAGTGGCATTTCCTAATATATCCTGTGGTTAATATTACCTATTGCTCAGAAATGTTTAGCTGAACTTATGTGATCGTACAGTCTGTTTCTTATTTGGAGGTTTTATTTTTCAAATTATATTAAATCATTGGACTTGCAGATCTACTTTTATAGAAAGTTATGAATTATTTCATATTATGTGTTATTGAGAGTAATTGAGATAATGAGAAATGTTCTGTAAACCGTCTCTAGAGAAAGAAATACTGATTTATCAACACTAGCATCATTGTATGCACTGTGATTATACTTCATTTCAAACAAAAAATTTGGCAGCATTCCCTACTTAAAGCATAAGAAACTTAATGAATTATCTTACTCGAAGATCACATGTCTTAGAATGTGTATTAAACAAGGGTTGTTGATAATACTTTGTTTTTAGGGTAGTCTATAGATTAGATAGCAACCTGCTGTCTTGTATGGTCTGAAATAGTCACAGGTTGTTGATGCTAATGGTCAAACACGTTAACCAGAGTCCTACATGTACAAATCAGATTGCTACAGATAAGTGAAAGATGTGGCTTATTATTCACTCATATTTTGAATTTTGTTCTTTGTGCATTTTGTTTTCATTTTTGTCTGTTATGGTCTTAATTGCATTAGCATATTAACATATTTTTAGGCCAGTTTTTACCGTAATATTGGTGTCATCCTAGCATAGTTAGGTCTTTTTATATTTCGAGAGCTTTGATCTCCACTGATTACACATACGATAGAAATTAATAGGAAAAGATGTTAATGTTTAACTTATTTATGAAATTATTAAAACAGAAGACAGCAAGTACAACAACTGAATATAAGTATTCAGTATATTACTTTTTCCGCTTGAAGTGACTCCTGTCTGAAAATGTCTTTGCCTATGTATTTTTTTTCCTTAAAAAGCTAATAGTTTTATACCTTTGTTTAGGAACCTACTGCTTATCTTGTGATTCATCCATTATAGTTCTTTCAATTTTTAGGAAGATGTGTAGTAATCTGGCCCATATAATATAAGACTGAAACTTACAAATGTGGTTTTTAAAGTTTTTATACTATAGCAGTAGTTGCAAGAAACAAATAAGAGACCAGAGCCATTAGTATGATAGGAAATCGTTGTGTGGAAGTGGAAAGTTTGATCAAAGAATTCCTACTGAGTAGGGAAGGCATGGATTTATTTTTTTTTTTTTTAGTCTAGGAAAGGAGGGATAGCTGACATTAGAAAAATAGATGGAAAGTGGTGATAAAATAAACGTGCTAACCAGACACTTTACAAAGTAGTGCTCTGTTTCTGTATGAATCCTTCAGAAACCAAGAGAAGTACTGCAAGACTTCCGACTCTAAACTTCTTTTACTTTTTCAGTGTATTGAGTCCTCTTGCTCTTTTACCCTAGCCTGCTGTCAAACAAGGTATAATTCTGTTGACAACACAGCAGAAGTTGACAGGAAAATTATTCTGCTTTAGAATAGTCCTCAAATTGCTCTAGAGAGCTGACAGAAGTGCCTTGCCGGTTTCATAAGATATACATTAGAGAACTCCTAAGGTAATCTGAGGGAAGAATAATCCTTCATACATTCTTTTTCACGATCTGAAATAGCATAGTGAGGTATTACCTTGCAAGAAGGCTTTAGATGTGCTCTAAAGACTGCTTATTGTTAATTCTTTCCATCATAGTGTACAAAGTAAACAGCTTTTACAAAAGTATCAAAATCAGGCAGGATTCAATTTTATCTGTTTATCTGTCGAGCCTAATGTTTGTGTGGTTACTGCAAAGACTACATATACACACACACACGCACACAAAAGCAAACAAAAGAAAGCATCAGAAAACAAAGAAAACAAGCAAACAACCATACTGCTAATGTTACAGTACTTTGACATGAACAGCACTCAATTTACAGACAGTGAAATACTGTGAAATTGATTAGACAGAATAGATAAATTAGAATGTGTGTATAAACTAATACGCTGTTCTAATACAGTGAGCTACTTTGTATTTACAGTAACTGTGGTATCTTACTAGTCTAGAAACCAACTTGGAAGGTTGTTTTTAACTTTTGCATGTGTAGTCAGTGTGCAACAGCTATGTGAAACTGCTGAAATGAACTGGACTAAGATACGCATTAATTCATAGGGCGGCATGAGGCAGAATGGCTTAAGACAGAATAATCCTAATTATATGAAGTGGCAAAATAAATGTTTTTGTTAGCATGATAGTACCTAGCATAAGATATATCTCAAGACTGTGCACAGTTGCATTAAATACACAAGCAATAAATAACTAATGTATGCTAAGGTGCTCATTTGTTCAGAGTTCTGGATATATCTCCTCTCTGCCCTGTTAGCTGTGAATTGTATTCAAGTAGAATTCGAAGGTCTTTATTGCAGATGTTAGGGAGCTTTCTTGTTCAGGGTACAAGTCTTGAATGGAGTACAAAATTTAATAATTGAAATCTGGTGTCAGTCATGCAAATCAGCTTCACAAGACCTGTTAAACAATTTTTTTCTTAATATTGATAGAATTTAAAGAATGAACAGAGAATAGAAGAAACTAGACAATATATACAGCATGGATTTATGCAATTATGGAAAATTGTTATATATTTCTGAATATCTGCTTCTAATAGTCAAGCTTTTAAACAACATTTTGCTTATCATCTGGAGGTGTACCAGGAGTTCCAAATTATTCAGACTCTCATAATGTATAGTGACAGTAGCAAAGTAATCTATGAAAAAGTAGCCTGTTTGGTTAAGTGTGACTGCATGGTAGTGTGGGTGTCTAGCTATCATTTCACTGCCGTATTTGATAGAGGTAAAATATCTATTTTAATGATTCAAATCTATGAGACTTCTGGTAATGTTGTGGTGTGGTAGTAACAGAAGAAGTCTTGTGGTTTGGACAAGTTGTAAAGATGGAGTCCACAATGCAAGTTACAGTGAGCTTCTTGATTAATTCTTACTTAGATTTTTTTCCAATTCTCCTGAGATAAATTTGTCTCTCTGTAATAATTTTGAAACACTTTAATCACTCCAGCATACTTGGAGATCCACTTTTTCAAGAGAATTCCTTCTTTGTTCCTATAGCTCAATCTTAACTGCAATGTCAGCATTTAACTTTTTAAGACAGCTTCTTCTGATAGCATAATTAAGGATGGTTTAAAAAAAAAAAAAAAAAAAAAAAAAAACTATAATGCTATTACTGTTTCTCTTACAGTATTTTAGAATGTTCTTCATAGTCTTATTATCTTTGCCTGTATGCATTTATTATGCAATGTATTTTTTTCTGTAGTCTAAAGTGCTTGTTCACATCTCATAATGAGTCAAATGAAATAAAGCAGAAAACATCTGATGAGGTGTACTGTATCTGTCATTTTGTCAAATTATTAGGTTAATTATCAGAGTATTCATCTAATGAAAGAAAATGGTCTTTTTCTTTCATACCATAAATGGATTTTCTTGTTAAAACTAATAAGGACGTTCATTTTCAAGCATAATTTATTTGTTGAGTTACAGCAATAAATTTTGAATAAGCATTTTTTTAGCTCATCTTTCTCTTTTCTTATCTGTTTATAGAGATTCAAAGGAGTGGAAGGAATGCTACTGCTGATCATTTTTTGTTCGGTTTTTAATTTGAATGCTGTCAATAAGTAGGATGTGTCTAGATAGTATTTGGTGCTGCAGGATCTGAAGAAGTTAGAGAACTGTCCTGTTAGAGGGTAAGAAGTCTAAGAAATTGTCCAGAAGGCTGATTAATTTTTGTTTCATTGTAGCAGTGACATAGATACTATAGAAGAAATAGCGAATTAAATGCTACTGCTTAATGTTTTTCAGTGAAATGTAACTGATGTTCTGTTAAAGATTTGGGCTTCACTGTGAGTGAGTGATACTTCATTGGTCATATTTTGAGCATAATGAAATCTGAACTTGTGCCTAATTTTAGTTGCTTTCTGATTGATGACTGTTTTGGAGTGGTAGTTATGCCAGAACAGAACAAAAAAAGAAAAGGAGGAGGATTTTTTTTTTTTTTTGAGGTCTTGAACTGAAGAGGTTCATATGCTGCTGATATTAAGAAAGCTCATCCACACTTTAGATTATACTGTAATAACCTTTAAATTAGGACAGTAAATGCAGCACTTCTACTGTCTTAGTGTACAAAACTACTCATTAATGATATTTTAGTAGCAGCCAGAATAGCATCTTTTCTTGAAGTTCTTTGAATCCTTTTTATATAACGTATTTACTGTCTTGCCTGTATTTTGAGCATTACATTTAAAAATACATACAAGATTTAAAAAAAAAAAAAAGAAAGAAAAGAAACAACAACAAAAAAATTTTAATGAAATCTGTTGTCAGCTTTATTTCAGAAACCAATGGCTTTACTTAGGTATTCCTGGGAGGCAAGAATTGCACAACAATATCAGTTTTAAACCAACTCATTCTCTTTCTGGGGTAAAAAAAAAATAACCTTTTATTTAACATGTCTAATCATGCTTTGTATCTCCAATTTATCACTCAACACAATGGACAGTTTTATGGTGAGGAATAAATCTAGTTGTCTGTAATGGAAGAATAGGATGCTGGAAGATGAATAGAGTGATTTCCTTTCTGAGAGGCTCCATTTACTTGGAACTGCTGGTTTCTGTTTAACCATCTATAAACTCATGCTGCATGCTATCTAAAGAGAAGCTGCTTAAAGCAAGAACTTAACAGCAGTGCAGTCTTTGTGGTATCTTTCATACTCTGCAAGCAGAATTTATTTTTCATTTTACATCTGTAGAGGCCTGTCCTTGTTTAGCACAAGTCAAATGTAACGTCAGGATGATTTTAGCTTGAATTCTGTTCCCCTGTATTATAATCTTAGTCCAAGCTCTGTAATAGTACATTCCACTGTGTCTCAGACAAAATAATCTTATGAAGAGGATTATCCGTAACAGGCGCTGTGTGTCAAATGTCATTCACTGGCAGTCATTAATGAGGTGGTCATTCAGAAAAGAAATGCTGAATTAATTCTTAACAATATGTGAATTCTACTTGTATTTCTTTCTGTAGAAGTTCATGAATGGCCTAAAGGATCAACACAGACTGCTCTATCTCAAGTACATCATTCAGCAGAAATTCATCTATCATTATGACTCAGATTCTGGTAGTTGGATATTTTTTTAAAATTGACTATGATATTAAGTTAACTCTTTCCAAAACATGTATGTGAACGCAAAGGGTCCAAGGGATACAATTAGATTAAATATTTAGATAGCTGCTGCTTAGAATTTGATTTTAACCAGTAAAAACTAATATTTAGTCTAATACAAAAGCTAATTTAGTCTACTAGCTGATTAGCATTAAATAACTTGCAGGATTTCCTTTATCTATAGCATAGTGCCTGAATAACAATATAAACCAAGTTCCACACCAATAAGGCTCATCTTTGAGATTATTTAGTCCTCTGTGCTTTAGGAGAGCTAATTTTGATTTACATTTATACAATCTGGCAACTATAACTGAGAAATCACCTTAAGAAATGGCAAGGAGAGGACTACAGATGCAACAAGAATAAAAGCAAAATCATACATATAGCTTGCTTTACTGTTGATATACTATAAGTAACTGCAACAAACTCCGCAGATCTCTGCCAGGTAGTACTCTTTCAAGTACTAAACATCTGCTTATGTAGGTAATGTCAGTCACTGCTGCAGTCCCTCTCAGTTTATTTCTGAGTGCGTACATGGGAACTGCTGAATCACGGCCTGAATCTCTGACTGATCACCTGAGGTGAACAGTGAGTCAGCCACAGGAGCACAGGTGAAGACAATTCACCTGTGCTACCAGAAGGGGTGGAGCCTGGCTCCACCTCGCCTAGACCCATTTAAGAGCTGACTACCAGTGGGGTAAGATCTCTTCTGGAGATCCTCTCTGCTGGAGTTTCATAGCAAGCCCATGATACAGGTAAGCATCCTATTTATTCTGTTTTGGTATAGCTGCATAGCCAAGCTCTCTGGTATATCTCATAACTATACAATCTGTACATTCATTGGTTGTACAGTGCAGCTGTAAAAAGGCAAAGAAAAATAAGATAATAGATCAGAGGGTATTTTGGTGTAACTGCTATATATTTGTGTATCTTTTTGTTCCACTAAAGCAAATAAGGAAGAAATCAGGAAAGTACTTGCATTTTAAGAACTTTAGTGATAACCTAGTGTTGTTACATAGTCCACGTTTATTTGAATTTCAGCATAGTTTATTTCAATAGGGGACTCCTAGGATAAGAGTTCCTGTGTATTCAATAATTCTGGTTTTTTTACTTAAACAGTAGAAGTTGTCTTGAATAACTTTGTAACTGGAATTATCAGAGAGTCTCTTGCTGTAAGGTTCCCACTATAAGAATAAGGTTCTGAAATTACTGTGTTCTGCTTTTTGTCTAGATGTTTCTTAGCTAGCCTCCATTGATTTCTACTAAGCTTCCACTTAGCTGCTCTCCTAAACAGAGAGTCTTTTTGTTTTTACATTTGGATTCTTAACTAAATTTTATCTGTAAAGATCTTTATTTCCATAACTTTTATTAAAAAATAATTTAAGTATCGAGTTACAAACATTTGAAGTATGAAATAGGCTATAAATCTGTGGGTTTAAATTTACAAAAGCTGTATTGAATTCACTAGGATTCTATGTACTGATCATGCTGACGATATTATAACTTTGATAAAATGACAATGATTACTATTTAAGCAGGAGGAAATGAAGCTGAAAAATAAACTGGCCCTTTGGACCAGAATGAGGAGATAAACTTTTTTACTTCCTAGTCCTTTCCTTATTTCATATAAGATGTAAAAGATGAAAGGTAAAAATGAATTTAACATTCTGTGAACATCGGTGATGTATTGTTCATATTGACAAATATTCTACAGCTAAGCACAGCTACTAAGATTGGAGAATGGGAAGAATATAAAAAGAAATACGGAGAGCATAGTGACATCACCTACCTGCAGTATTTAACTCAGAAGAAATTTAGAATAATAGAATCACTTCTTCTCTGGTGGGGCTGTCCAATACCCGAACCAGAAAGTTATTGTTAATGGATTACAGGAGTTTCCTGGATTGCTTACAGCTTGCCATGTTGTTTTCCCACCAGATAACTGTGTAGTTGAAATCCTCTATCAGAATGAGAGCCTGATAATGTGATGCTTCTTGTAGCTGAAAGAGAAAAAGCTACAAGGCTTTTCACATCAAATAGCGTTATTGTCCTCTTTGTAGCTGTTGTTGTTTCTGTGGAAATAAATAGGAAGCATTACTTTTGGAGTGGCCTTTGTAATGTACCAAGACTCTGTTGGCAACAGATAGCAACAGAATACCAACAGTTCCTTAAAGTTTGTTGGTTTGCAGGGAAACAATCAAACTTGTGATGTTGCTGATGCAACTGGGGACTGCAGAAGCAATCGTTAACTTCAAAAGGATTGTGCTTTCTGCTTATATGTCTAAAAAGTAAAACTGTGTTTTTCTTACATTTGGTTACCGGTTCTCTTCACTGGGACAAGCAAGGGCTAAAAAAAGAGAATGATAAAGTGTGGATTGTTGAGTGTTCAGGCTCTGGCTGTGGAAATGTTAATGATTGTATCCCACTTTTTCTACTGGTTTATATATTTTTATGTGTGGTAAGAGTTACTTGGCAGAAGCTCAGCAGAATACAATGGTGTAATGCCTCTTATGTGGAAAGAAATGAAAGTGAGATGATGTCATGGTGACTGATGAGATTTGTAAAGGAGAGGGAGTACGATTACTAAATAGTGTTTCAGGCAAAAAGATTGCTGAGTTTCTCAATCACTGCTGACTGCTAATCAGTTTGTTGAGTGATTATTAAAATGTTTTGCTTTGACCTACTACTTAGCAGTTTGAGTCCTACCTAAATGACTCTTTCTGATAAGGAAACACGTTACTCTTTCACATATAAGCTCTTAGTTCATTCTTTAAAATAGTGTTTCAATTTTTTTTCTTTAATGTTTTACAATTCCCTCTGGTTTTGTTTCTCTAATTTTGTCATCTTCATAATATTCAATTTTTTTATTCATAAAGGTAGGAGGAGAGAGAGAAGGATGTCAGATGATAATGATACTTTTAGAAATCTTTTTAAGATCTTCCTCTTTAATGTTTTGACTGACTGTTTTTCTGTGTGACATAGGGTTGTGGTGACAAAAAAAAACACCTCTGTGTGCAGGTGACCTCATGTTCCCTGCTAGTTAGGAAAGTCACCTTCCTTAGAGAAGTCAAGGAGAACAAAAGCTGTTAGAAAATGTTTGTGATTTTCTATAAGATTACATGCAAAATAGCCACTATATTTGTGTTTATGTCTGTGTTGCTTAGAAAATTATGGATGTGTGTGTGCATAATGATTACATTATCATAATGCTAATTAAGCGTGGCAACTTCCAGGATAAAAGATGCGAGTGTATCCAACTTGCACATAATTCAGAAGTATCCCAGTAAAATCTGTACTCCATATTTCAGCGCAGCTCTTCAGGCACATAGAGTTCGTGCATGTGTATAGTGCAATTCAAATTCAGTAGAGCAGAAGCATCATTCCTCATTGCCCCAGTAATCCTTTTGTAAGATTTATCTAACAGTCAGATAAGATCATACGAAAGTTTAACTCGTTTGGTCTGGGGAAAAAAGTGCTGGTACATCAAAATGTCAAGGTAACTGATAACACTAAGCTTTCACTTTCCAAAGCAGATTTATTGTCGAAAAGCTTTGTGCCGAAGTCAGGTATGATTTTAACACAATTTTGGTCAGAGTCCCATCTTAAAAACTATATATCATCTGTACTGTTTGTGAAGTGAAATAAAACTGAAAAATTACTTAATGCTCCTCAGCAAGTTTATTTATGCAAAAGTTAAATTTGCTTCATTTTTTTATTTTAAGGGAATGTTTAAACAAATTAAGACACAAAATTAGATAATTTTATGAAGGGACTTTAGTTTTGAGCTAAGAAAATAAGTTTATAATTTGTTTACTTGAGTGTATTTTCCAGTAAAATTTTAGGGAATATTGTTGTAGGCAATTTGTAGAACTATTATTTCAGAATTAATTTTGTTATGGATTGATTGTACTTAAGAAACTCAGTGCTCTAGTTCAGGTCACAATGAAATTACTGTGTCGCATTCATGCATATGAAGGGAGATAGCAGTCTTCCACTGGTATTCGTTGGTGGTTTTGTTTGTTTTTGTTGTTGTTGTCATTGTTTTCATTGTTTTTTTTTCCCCTGAATCTAACTGGAATTTCCAAGCACCATGAAGATTTTGTTAGAACTTTAAAAAAAAAAAAATAAAAATAAAAATAAAAAAAAAATTGCACACACAAAACTGTATCAACTCCTTATCTGTGTATGGACATCCCTAAGAATAGAACAAGCAATACAAAAACCTTTCTTGAGAAGTGCGAGGTGTGAAGAGAGCTGAATTAGTTACTCTGCCACCTAACAGCACAGCCATAGACATTCTTTGGAATAGCTGGTTTTGCTCATAGGCAGAAGCATTGCCAGTGTTTCCCAGTTTATTAGGAAACCACTCTAAGCAGTGGTAAAATGTTGGTTGGAACTGCAGAGTAACAGATTAGCTTCCACATGGGAATTACAATCTTAGTCTGCTAGAAGGAGTAACATCTCACTTCAACAAGATTTATTGTAGCTTCAAGATGAAAATGTTTTTGTTTTTTTTTTTTTTTTCCTCTAAAAAGGATGTGTTGGTCTTGATCAAGGCATTGTCCTAATGATTAATAGATCTGTTTTGTATGTTCGGTTTTGTACGGGCTTAGAAGGTAGGTAGTACTTCCTTGCTTCAGAGTTCTCATCAATCAAAGTGAACTTTACTTTTCTATATTGTTAGTTAGATATAAGCAGAAATTTTTGCTTATAAGGCCTCCAGGGAATGTGGGTCCATAGTACCAGAGAGAAATTTAAGATTCTAATATCCAGTACCTCTGCACACTTAAAATGCTAATACTTCTTCGCTGTATTGCAACCACTGCCAAATAATTGGCCCACTCTTTTGTCTGATCTTTAAGAAATTTCACCCACAGGACATGTAAATGGCTGTGAGTAGCTTTACATGCAGATGAACTTTGTAGTTGGATTTTAGTTATACATCATTTGTACACGTAATTATATGAAAGCTGTTACCCTTTTAAAGCTGCATGTTATCAAAAAATTAAATGAACTGTAAAAATGTATGAGGGCCTAGTTGGCCATGGTTTTGCAGTTAATAAACATTAAGAAAGCGTCTGTAATGAACATGTAGGTTTGTAAGAGATAAAAAATATCTCTAAATTCACTGCATGATGAATTGTGTCCCCTTCTGTGTATTATCTAGTACTCACAATTTTCTGTTTTTCATAATGACATTTTTACTTAGCTTGAATGTCTTGAGGAAAAACCCAGGTGATACAGAAGCAGAGAAGTACTTCTTTAATGAATAAGCTCTTTAATTATATTCTTGTTCTGCTATATGCTTTAGATTATAAAATTGCTGAAGAGTAAGTAATTGAATAGCAATTTAAGTGTGAATTTATTAAATCTGTTAGATTTACAAAGTAATTTGAGATAAATTACTACTATATTGGGCATACCAAGTATATAAAAATTTAAAATAGATGCTTGTAAGTGTAGCATAGTTTCTAATGGGAATTTGTCTTGGTTATAATAGTTACAGTGATTGATTTCACATGTCTTACAAAGCTTATTCAGTAAGTTTCTCTTATCCTAATAGCACTTTAGAGGAGTTTAATTTGAGACTGCTGGGGAATCTCTAGATGTACTAAAAGATTTCATAAATGGATGAAAATTTATAGTAGGAATTCAAATATTGTGGTGCTTCACTTCTAAAGCAAACAATATTTATTCTACTAACAGAGTTGATATAGTAATTTCTCTGTGCTTTGAGCATCTATGTACATTATGTTAGTTTTCCCTCTAATGTACTATGCAATATTTTAAATTGTACTTCAGAAAACTAAAGCAAAATGAATTTGTGAAATTTGAGTTTATGTACTGTAAGAAGATAAATGGAAGAAGACAAAATGGCTATGAGGACTTAAATGACCAATAGCTAATAAGCTGAAGAAATTAACTATTACCATGATGTTTTATATGCACCGTGATGGGGTGTGAGAAAAGTTGGTATCAAAAGCCTTAAATGTTGAGAATGAGGTGTTACTGCCTATTCGTTTGTTATCCCTTCTACCTCCCAAATAATGGGAGATAGGATGTCTGTTCAAAGTTTTATTAGTGTACTAAAACAAAACATAATACATGAGTTGATTCTCGTTTAGTGAATGCAGGACTGTATAGTTTCCTTGTCCCTCTGGTTTTGTATCAGTCTCTTCTGTCTCCCACAAAATACGTGGGATCATTCAAATCACATTTCCTATCCCATGAGATTGTTTCACTCCCTGCTATCTGGAAATGTGCAAGATTTTGAAATATAGCTTTGGTCTCGCAGATTTTCTTTTCCTCTCTACTTTCAAATGTCCATTTACTGCAGTTTTAATTAACAGATGTCACTATTGTTATGTTATTACTTCTTCCTTTATTATCACTGTACAACTTTTTTTTTCCTGATTCTTCAGTGTGTGCAAAGTCATTGTGGCTATGTATTATTCTTAACATCAGAATAATTTTGGAGAGCAAAATTAAGATTATTTGCCAGAGAATGCGTACATTCTCTATGATGGATCATTAAGATCAAAACAGGCTAAATGAATATGCTTGAGGTTAGTAGACAGATTGTTTATATAACTGAAAATAGGGTTTGAAAAAAAACAGTAAACCTGAGATAATATTCTGGAGTTGTGCAGTTAATTTTTTGTCCAAGGTAGATGGTCTCAGAATGTTAGTACTGGAAAACAGACTTAATATCTGTGTCACAGTAATAAGAAAAGTATTTGTAGACTATCACTATCTGTATCACTTGGTGTACTTATTTCTAAGCCCTCTTTGGTTATTATCAGCAGCCATTTATGGGAATGAAGTAATGAAACTCTTGGTCTTAAAATATTACTATTCAGTGAATGTGGAAATATCCTAAAAATACAGTGTAAGTCATGAAGCATTGGAGAAAGTAATGAAAGAAAATAAACTTGAACACGCTTTCTTTATTCAGATTCTGAATTTGTAATACCAAAGAAGAGCTAGAGAACGTAAAATTGTTATAACTGAAGTCTACATTATGTCTAGCTGGCTGTAGCAACCATCACTAAAATGGTGACATTTTGATACAGGTATTTATGTATATATGTGTAACAGTGGTGGACGGAGTAACAGCAGCAGGTATCATAACTCCTATGAAGCATAGTAGTGGCTGACTCTTTTGCCAGGCTGAGGCATCAATAGGCAAAACTGTCTCTGCTGTCCACAGCCCACATACTCTGCTATCACATAAATTATTTGATATATCATGTCCAATTCTACACCATCTCCTGGACCTGAATTACTAATAATAAGTTAGCACCAAGCTTCATGCATCACCTTGTCTGCTCTTGCATACTGCACATGCTCCAGTCACTGATCATCTGTAATTATTTCAATTGAGGCATTGCAAAGCTCATTGAGCAGTCAGTTATTTCCTAAAGCATATGAGACCTTTAAATGTCCTTGTTTCTATTCTTTTTATGAGGAAAGAACACACAACGTGTAGGAATCAGCTGAAGAACACTGATGGCATAAGTAGACACCACTGCAGATTATTGGCCTAAGGAATCTACTCTAGCATTCAGAAAAATAGGTTACGTGAACTAGTAAGTTTAGAGTAATTTTTTTTAACTCTTTTGAGTCATTGTGTGTAAAGTAAATAACTTAGTGGGAGAACTTCCTAGAAGACAATAAATAACAGAAGCCATCAGAAAAATAAAAATTTATGAACTGACAAGAGATTGGAGAGCAGTGAAGGCTTGTCGACTTCATTCTTTTTCTTTAAAGTCTTTTATCTTTTCTTCTTTTTCACTTTATCTTCATCAAAGTCTGGCAGTATTGTAATTCAGGAAAGTAGAAAATTTCAGTGAGATATCCATTACTTTTTCCATGTGCTAGAAATGTTGCTTTTGATCACACTTCATGGAAACAAGTAATTTTATAAAGCTAATACATCTTAGGTGTGAGCTCTTAGTCTTGGCAGATGGTGTGTATTCTAGGGCTGGTAGATTATGGAGTCAAGCAGACGTTCTTGAGAGACATAATATCCTCTGTATACACAAAATGTTTAATAGCAGGCCTTCAACTTAATGTCACCATGGTGGTACACTTGAAGCCAGACAGGAGTCAGTGTTAGTGTGGTAGTGTTAATACAGCAATAACAGCTATGTCTCTCTTCAGACTAGTCAAGCAAATCAATTCCAGAAATAAAGGTATAGTACAGAGAGGATGATGAAGATGACTACATCATTCATCTCAGATCTTACTGAGAACAGTGCTAGGCCACAACTGGTGTGGTGACAGGATACCTTGGGAAAATGTGAGAAATAATACCAGCATGCTGTGGGTTAAAAAAATAAAATAAAAATTCATCAGCAGAACCATTTTAAGAAATGGACTTATTTTTCCCTTATTTCGCATGGTCTTATTTCTCCCAGAGTTTATCTGGTTTCCTGGGGTCTCTAAGCTATGGAATACAGGGGATAAAATAAAAACAATAATAATAATAATAAACACTTATAGTTAGTTGCCACTAAATCATGCTGTATTGATGGGCTTAATTGCGTATAATTGGCAGTGTATTCCTTACGCTGATAGTGTAAGGAAGTATTCAAAGTTGATTCGTTAAACTAGTAAAAGGTAAGTCTGAAGAAACTTAATCCAGCTGTGTCTGTCAAAAGAAAAGATGAATTCTGGAGTATTGACTCAATTATTTTGATACCTTTTGTTTGAATAGCATCCTCTGTTTGTAGTTGTAGAAAAGTTTAACGGGTTTATAAGACATGTAGAACTGTCCATCCTGACAAACACATCATGTTCTCAACAATTTTTTAAAATCCACATTGAATGTGATTTTCCTAGTCTTACAAATTATTTTTTTTCTCTGAACACTGGAAGATGAAGTACTGATGGTGAAATATTCTTAAATCCAAGAAAAATTTTGGCAGTAAGAATTTGCCAGAGTTTGTATTTTATTTAAAGGAGTTTGAACGGTTGTAGTTAGCTTGAGTTTCTGTATGACTGGATTCTAGGAAGGCACGTTTAGAAAGCATATACAGCAGTTTGTTTAAGCCTGAATGTCATCAGAGAATTCATGGAGAATATATTACATTCTGAATAGAGAGTTGAGACAGTACTCATAATATGTAAGCTTGTAAATTGTAAGAGCTGAACTGAAAATTTCTGTTGTGAAAACAGAACTGATACTTAGGGGAAAAAAAAAAAAAAACCTGCCTGGATGTAACGTAGCAGCTGAGCTACTTAAGAGATTTTTATCTTCCTTGTACTATAACTAAAATGGTTTCAGATCCTCAACTCAATGGCTAGTACAGCTTTACACTGCACTTGTATTACCCAACTTTAGAAGCTCTAGAAGTACATGGAAAAATGAAAGGAAAATTGCTTTGCTGTGTTCTTCTTGTGATCCTACGTGTCACTATCATTAGATTAATGTGAGTTTAACTGAGTGTATCATAAAAGAATAGAAAATGATGAAGCTAATATCATCGTAAAGTTGAGAGGGAACACAGAATATGTGCTCTTGGCTTAACACACACAAAGCGTGTGAAGTTTTGGGAGGTTTCACAACATGTAAAGTTTAAATAGAATGATATGAGAAAATACTGTAAGCAAATGATCCTTAAAAATTTTCTAAGACAGTACTGAAGGAAACTTTGAAAATATTGTGTGTGATCTTTACATTCTTCCAAAATAAAAAATGGGAAATGAATTTGAAAAGTCACAAAT
>JAOWBP010050761.1:0-18020 GCA_028571105.1 Tragopan temminckii | reverse complement strand
ACCACTTTTAGGATTCAGCCTTTTCTTCGTTCTCTCATGCTGAAGTCATCATCTCGTATTTGTTGTTGTCAGAACTCTTTTTCTGGGAAAACAGGAAGGTTGGAGAAGAACGTTAAAATCTGGTTCCGAATGCCTGGGAGGAAGTGTGCCAGTTTGAGGAAGGGTCATTCAGTCAGAACAGCTCCAGTTACAAGAAGTGAGACAGGGAAAAAGCTGTCCCAGGTGGCCTGTTCTTTGGGTGGCAGTCAGAGCAGCACGCTTCCTAGCTTTGGCCGGAAGGTAGTTTGTTCCTTGTTTAAAGCAAACAACTGCCAAACTTGGCCGTTTCAAAAGCTGTTGGGAAAAATAAAACCAGTTCACGGAACTTATTCAGTGAAGTGGCTTTGATTTTTAACAATTGAAATCTCAGCTATATTTTTTTCCATACCAGGTTTATTATCGCTACAATCTCTGAGACAGAATATATAGTAATTCTCTTGAAACTGAGAGTGCTTCAGCAGTGGAGACATTTCCTCATAGCACTGCACATGCTGTTTCAACAGCGTGTAGCTGAGCATGATTCAGGTTGGGGCTGCAGACAAAGGCAGCCTTTCCTATAATGGCTGCTTGGGGCTGGGCCGGGCTGGAGCCGGGCCGTCCGGTGTCGTGTAACCGCAGCTTCATCTTTCTCCTTCCTGGCACCCAGCAACGCAGAATAAACCACACTGTTTTTAAAGGTGGAGAAAGTCTGTTTTGCAAGTAGGTAGGATAAAGGCTGGATGAATGACAGACGCAGATGAGAGCAAGAAGTGTGAGGGAAGAAATTGGCACTGGGTCAGCGCAGAAGAATACGAGAGGAGTTGGAAGTTGATGGAGAAGGGTGGATAGAGCTTGTAAACTGAGAATACTGGGAAAGGATTTGGAAGCCAGCGATCGGGAATCGTAAATGCTAAAATGAGGCAAGAAGCTGGGGAGAGAGGAGAGGCTGGATCTGGTTAAGCAAGACTGAGACTGGAAATCTTTGTGCAGTTAGCAGTAGGATGGAAAAGAGGGAGAGCTGGAGTAGGAGAGTGGGAGTGGAGCATTGCACAAAAAGACCCTGGCAGGCCTGTGGGATGGCTGGGAAGGGCTTGTGACATGGAGAATGTGGGTGATGCATGCAGAAGTGTGGGAGCTGAGCTTGAGGCATTTGGCAGGGGCATTTGGAGTAGGGATTGCAGAGAAGCCACCAGGAAATGTGTCCCCCTGGGAGATTCAAAACCAGGAATGTGGGACAAGTTTTTAGATTTTTGCTTTTTTTCTGCCTCTGCGTGTCTGTGCCAGGCAGTGACTGCCCTGGTGCTGCTGTGACCCTGGCTGTGCAGCTGGAAACACCTCTGGGGATGAGCTAACTCCAGTGGCTCGTGTGGTTCAGTGGGACTCAAGTTCGTAGCGGTGCAGTGAGTGATGTGGATGTGGGCAAAAGAAGGGTGCCATTGCATGATGATGCTGTTTTCTCAGCTGTTTGGGTACCTAGATAAGGTTGTTCTAAGGTTCCAAGATTAAGCCCCTAGACCACTTGGAAGTGTCTACATTTATATTGTTTTGTACTTCTGTTCATCTCTTAAATGTTAGCATTAAGAAGTCTTTATGATCATGGTGTTTCTTGTGCAGAGAGTATATTGGACCAAGAAGTGTGAATATGGGTATTTTAGTTGAGAAGGCTGTCACCTATCCTGTTCATTGCAGACACTGAAGCTTACTTAATGTGCTGGGCAGGGGCTGGAAAGACAGGGCAGTCCTGTCCTTACCTGTGCTGCTGAACAACCAGGCACTCTTAAGTGAATCATTTAAGTTAGGCATTTCCCAACTCAACCAGTCAAGCCAGTGACTGGTTTTACTTCAGTTCCTGTCTGCCTGACTTGGGGTTTGGTTGCGGAAGTAGCGAAAACCACAGCAAACTGAGCTTAGTGACAGTGCTACTTGGTCACGTGAAGTGCTATTTCAAGACTAAATGCCATGGAACTTAGAGTCCTGATGGTCAGGTGAGACACTGAACATCAATAAAACTGTTGAGCCTCAATTTCTGGGTCTTGAAATGAGCTATAAACTAAATACTGTATCATGCCATTTTCCTCCCTTCCTCCTTGTGGGCTTTTGGAGATGAATTAAACTCATCTTCCAGAGAGTCGGTGTGTGGAGTTTCTTGGCAGTTGGTGTATCTTAAAAGAGAAGCAAAGTCTTCCTAGTGTGTGTATTCTTGAATGTTTTGTGGGGCCATAGCTGGTCTTGGATTGCTCAGCTGCTGTTGTAATAGAGAGAAACTCTGTGGACACTTATGGGAAAGACTTGGCAGATACAGAACCTAAACACCAAAATCTGAATCGTTTTGCCAGCAAAGCATCTGGGTATGTGACTAGCCTATTAAATAGCTTCTGTATAACCTGCTGCTGCCACATTCTAGCCCTTCAGGTTACTATTCTGTGGTTGCTATTTGTAGACAGGAATTTTCCCATCATTTGTCATTAAGATTGCAAAAAGATTTAGTTAGATAACAAAACTGTATGTTGAAAATGTTGGCATTACAATGTACCATTTGTGTTTCAAAATGTCTTCCTGAATAAAAGTAGAATCCACAGACAGTGCTGTGCTGGAATTGCTGGTAGCTTGCTGTCCATGCCGTTCGCATCATACTTTTGCTGTGAAGTTTAAAAAACAGGGGCAAGCCTATTAATGCTTTTTTTTTTTTTTTTTTTTCCCCTCATTTTCTTAATGGCTTTCTTATTTCTTCCCTTTCTGAAGGTCCATACTCCTTAAATGGTTATAGGGTGAGAGTGTACAGACAGGATTCTGCCACCCAGTGGTTTACTGGGATCATTACTCATCATGATCTCTTCACTCGCACTATGGTTGTTATGAATGACCAGGTGAGTTTGTGCTGTTGGAAAACAATCTTCAAATAAGCTATGCATTCTGAACTTTTCCATTTTTTGTGGTACTCTGAAAAGCCCTAAACAGTTCACCCTCATCAGGACAAGTCTGTTACTTTCTCTGCAAAAAATTCAGCCTGACTCTGCACTGGACTGGCCATTCATGCCATCCTCAAGCTGAATGTTTGCGCAATGATATGATTAGTTCCATCCCTACAGTTCTGCTTTTCTTCTGTTGTTGCTGTTTGACTAGCCAAGTCTTTGAAATGAAGCAATCCAGTTCTAAGAACTGGTCTTCCCTGCTAGCTCTGTTGAGAATTTCTTCTCTATACACTGAAATCATGTAGTACTCCAGTAACAATTAATTCTTTTAAGCAATTGAAATATCCACTTTCCACAATTTATTGAATAAAGCCTATGCTGCCGCCTAATTTACATTTACTGTGCTGGGTTTTAGTTGTGTTCCTGAAGCTGATGTTACAAAAAAAATTAATGGTGGTGTTTTTAGTGGCAGTAATGAATTGCGTTTCAGGAAACCAGAGCAATGATTCAACATTAATATAGCAAATGACCCATCTGCCTTGAAATGACTGACTAAATCATGTGTGACGATATGAATTTAAGACTAGTCTAATACTCAAGTCTGTGCTTTCCCTTCATTTGCTCTAATGATTTTCCCCAAATATTCTTTTCACTTTGCAGCACATTGGTTAAAGATCTGTTGAGCATTTCTTTCTTTCGGCAATATTCTCTCTCACTAGCAAGAGTTCTTCCCTCTAGTTGTACTGCTTCTTTTCCTTCAGAAGTTGTACTGCTGCTGGAAGCAGTATTGCAGTGTGTTTCTGCAGTAAACATCACAAAATATTTGATCATTTTAAGTGCTACTTAAAGATTACCCCCCATGAAGATCTCAGTATCTTTTAATTTCAAATTTGAAGGTATTTATAAAGGAAGGAGCTGTAAAGTGGTGGCGTTTAAAAAAAACAAACAAAAAAAAAAAAAAAAAAAAAGGAAAAGAAACAGGGGAAAAAAGTTGTCTTTAAAGTACAATTAGAGCATATATTTGCTTTGTTTTTACTCCGTCCCCAGCCTTTGAGAGTGACTTTGTGTATCATGTCAGTGTTAAGTAGGCTTTTCTCTAGTTTACCTTTAGCACACAGCGTAGACTGGTGAACACTGATACAGGAAATGTGGATTGGACAGTGTTCGAGCATCTGCTGATTATTTGTTTTCCTTTTTTTTTCTCTCAATAATTAGGTATTAGAACCTCAGAATGTTGATCCTTCTATGGTTCAGATGACTTTTCTAGATGACGTTGTTCACTCTTTGTTGAAAGGTGAAAATATTGGCATCACTTCACGCCGGCGGTCTCGTTCCAACCAGAACAGCAACACAGTTCACGTAGATACATTTATCTTTTTACCTAAATATTCTTGTATACAGTGAATATTAAAAATATATTTTTAGAGTTGCTAATTAAAAGTGCGTTTAAGTCTGTTAACCGCAAAATTATTTTTAGGGTCATTATACACGTGCCCAAGCAAATAGTCCCAGACCAGCAATGAATTCCCAAACTGCACCAAAACAGAATTCTCACCAGCACCAGCAGCAGAGGAATACTAGGCCCAGTAAGCGGAAAGGTTCTGATAGCAGCATGCCTGATGAAGAGAAGGTGAAAGAGGAAAGATTTGATTATATAGGTCGAGGAGGTAAGAATGGTTATGGAAAACGAGGGAGAGCTTCTTAAAAAGGTGCTAGACTGAAACTGATAAATATGCATGTGTTTTTTTTAACAGAAAACCCCAAAAACAAAAATAAACACTTCCTTAGTAAAAGAAGAAAACCTGAAGAGGATGAAAAGAAATTAAATATGAAGAGACTGCGGACAGACAATATCTCAGATTACTCTGAGAGCAGCGACTCAGAAATCTCAAATAAAAGATTAACAGATTCATCCTCAGAGCAAAACTCAGAGAATGAGTTAAAAAGCAAGAACACTTCAAAGATAAATGGAGAAGAAGGAAAATCTCAAACTGTTGAGAGAGTAGAACAGACACTAACAGATAGGCGGTCTCCATGGGATGAAGTACAGGAGGATAAAAAACGTGAAGAGCCAGAAAGGCTGAAGTCATCGCTCTTAGATCAGCAGGAAAAGCCTCCGCTCCATGCAGCAGAGCAGCCAACACCTTACGAGCAGAATTCCAAGGATCCACATGTTCAAGAGTGCAATGCGGAGAAACATCACGCTGGGGAATTAAAAAATGAGCAGTTTGTACCCAAACCTCCTACTCCAAAAAGCATTGTTGATAAAACTGGTAAAAACAACTCTGAAAAGGAGAGCCAGGATAATGCTGCAAGTACCTTTGGATTGCAAACAGTTCAGAAAATAGAATCTCATAGCAGTGATTTAAAACAGCAGTTTGGAAATGCAAATTTCCTTGAAGCACGAAAGCAGGAAGCTGATCAAAGTTGGGTTAGCTGTGTTGTAAACAAAATGGATTTGATACAACCTGGTGTTGTGAAAGCATTACCAGTAAATGAACATTTAAATCCTGAAAAAGAAAAAGTGCAGTATGGCTCATTTATGTCTTCGTTAAATGTAGCTTCTGTAGCAGAAGACAGTAAACTACGTAAGCAAAGTCCAGTCCCTGATTCTGTGAAGTCAAAACCTAGTGCTTCAGTTGATCATCCTAAAACAAAGTCACCTGATGTTAAGCCTAAATTCACCCCATCTTCTGATACTGTGAAGTCTAAGGTTAGTTCCCAAAACAGCCATGCTCCTGGATTAACAAGGTCAGCCAATAAAACCGATCATGATTTGCCTAGGTCTAGTTTTCATCCAGTTCCAGCTAGAGTTAGCGCTCTAGAAGCTACTAAAAGTCCTCTTATCATTGACAAGAACGAACATTTCACAGTGTACAGGGATCCCACTTTGATTGGACAAGAAACAGGAACTAATCACATTTCACCTTTTTTGCATCAGCATAATTATCCTCTGCATTCCTCATCCCACCGAACCTGTTTAAATCCAAATGCTCATCATCCTGCATTAACTGGTTCATCCCATCTGCTGCCTGGGTCTTCAACTCAGACCCCCTTGTCTGCTATTAACACTCACCCCCTTAGTACCGCCCCTCACCATTCCGTTCATCACCCTCATCTACTTCCTGCAGTGTTGCCCGGAGTGCCTGCTGCCTCCTTGCTGGGTGGCCATCCGCGACTAGAGACTGCTCATGCTAGCAGCCTAAGCCATTTGGCATTGGCTCACCAGCAGCAGCAACAGATGTTACAACACCAGTCTCCACATCTTCTCGGACAAGCTCATCCTTCTGCTTCCTATAATCAGCTAGGGCTTTATCCAATTATTTGGCAGTATCCAAATGGAACACATGCTTACTCAGGACTCGGCCTGCCCTCCTCGAAATGGGTCCACCCAGAAACTCCTGTTAACGCAGAGGCTTCCTTGAGAAGGGTAAGTCGTGCTGATTTCCTAAGTACGTGCTTAGCTGAGGCTGGTGTCTTCCAGTAGTGGTTTCCTAGGTGCAGACACAATAGTTTGAGTCATGCCAAGTGTGTCACTGAGTATGCAGTGAGGGCAGCGTTCTTGTGTAGATGTAGAATTAGAAATGGAAATCCAGTGATAACTGTTGTTTCACGATGGGTGTGAGGAGTTCTTCCAGACCTTGATTTCCTCAGCACTGTAACGTAAGGTGAAATGCTTGGTTTTACTTAATCACCAAGTGAGGTTGGCCAGCGAATTTGGGACAGGGCGAATGCTTTCTAACCTAAATCTTGGAAATCATTAGATGAGAGATGTACTAGAGGAGGTATGACGGTTGTCTGCGCAGTGAAATGTTGAGTATGTGTGCTAGAAAACGGAGAATGGCAGGGACTGAAGGAGTCCAAATCCAATGGGAAGGTCTGAAGAGAAATACTGCGTAGCATTTGTAAATCTGGAACTGAACACTCATTCCTCTTGTGCTTAAAGCCTGTCTGTGTGCCTTTCATTGGCACTTCCTTTTCTCCCCCTCTGTTCCTGTTTGCCTTCTCAGCTGCTTTCTTCTCTGTACTCAAGTCAGGAGGATTCGTCTGTCTCTGCACTAAGTGTATCCACTGAAGCCTCAGGAGAAATCAGTTGTTTTCAACCCAGTGCTGTGGTGTTTGTTGGCAGTCAGACACTGCAATTACAGGAAAAGTTTTCTCAGTTCTCAGTTCCTACAGGCTTAGGATACAGCATGCTCCTTGCAGGCACCTTATAGGAGCAGCGTAAGATGAAGCATGTGTAACACAGACAAGCCTGGGAGAGCTTTACTGCCAGCTTCACTCAAACTGAGCATGTGCGTACTGATTTTAGAGGCTTCCAACTTGGCCTAATTTGGGCAGGTTTTCTCAGGGACCACAAAAGGCATGTCACTGACAGTGGTCCTTCTGCCAAATTGTAAGCCTTTGCGTCAAAGCTTGGAGTTTCTGAATGGTTATAAGGATTGTTTTCCTTTTCATCACGGGGAAGGCTATTCTTCTCCAGCCTCATTCCTGAGTAAAGCCAAACCATTGTGGCTGAGTCTTTTCCAAACATTCAGCTTGAGTTGGCCTTGTAATACAAAGTCAGTTTGATCTAAACTGTGATAAAGTCAAATGCAGCAGCTTTAAGGGAAAACTAAAGGTGGATTTATCTCTTCATGTTGCTACTCGCACCACCCTGTACTGAAGTCCATTTTGACGAACGTATGATAGACTGTTTTCACTTTGGCTGCCTGAAGTATGCAGCCGTGCATACCGAGGCACGTAGCTTTTTAATTATGTTGATATGTGGCAATTGTCTTGTGGTGACTTGTCTTCTGGCTCTGGCACCGGAGGCCTTTTTAAAATACGTCTTAGAACCCCAGAATGGGCGTTTCCAGAAGGAGTTTGCATGGATGCCATGAAGGGAGAAAGGGATCTGTATTGCAGCTGGAGCAATAGCAGCAGCCACCCTTGGTGCGGGGGGAGCTGTGCTGCTGAAGGAAGGCTGCAGGTCCGTGGGCTGGGCCGCAGCTGGTTGCAGGTGGAGTGTTAGGGCTGTTTGGGCAATGCTTGGTGCTCGGGCAGATGTTCTCCAACTCCTCTAGGGAGAAGGTGGTGGGTCTCTTTGCATAACACTGTAATATGGCTTACAGGCTATTCGTGGGAACTCGCCACAGCGTGGGAACTCCTAGCCCAACAAATGTGTACACTCAGACTTGTGCAAAACCCTAGTGGTTGCTTTAAATATTCAAAAGTCTAGAAACGAGAACTTCAAAGCTGTAGCACCTGCAGATCTGTTTTGTACTCTGTGTCTGTGTGTGTCATGAGAGCTTTGCTGCCCTTTACTGCAGCGTTTCTCTTCTGGTAGTCAGCAAGGCTGGGGAGAAGGAGAGGGATGTACTGGTGGGGAGCAAAGAAGGGAGGTGTGCTGGGCAGCTCACCAGGAGTGAGTGGTGAAACAGTACTGAGAGACTTCGGGGTGTGCATGGGAGCTCTGCTTTCTGTTCCCGTCCCTTCTTCCAGGCCCATCCCTAAGACTTGACCAGCATTCCCCAGCAGAGTACTTTCCCTTTCTGCCCAGGCAGAACATATTTTTCAGCACATATTTTTCCTAAGGAGGCCTCGAATGGGAGAAGGGAAGGAGCCTGAGAGCTGCTCAAAATGTGGTCCATTTTGCAGAGCTGTTCCACAACTTTCAGAAAAGATGCACAAGTAGAAGCTGGTTGGCATTGCCAGATATATTTAGGTATACAGTAGAAAATTGTACATTCTCTGCAATTACCATACTGCAGAAATGTATGTGCTTATGATTTAGTAGTGTGGTGATTATGAAATTATGATGTATAAAAATATGTGGCAACATAAAGCAGATTAATTGAGATTATCATACTTAATCATCTGGGGGGGAGAAGGAGAGGAATCAACCAGAAAAGAGATGCTTGTATTGTTTGTGTTGAGGCTTGTTATATAATTGAAGTTGTTTTCCAGAAGTACTAAACCTTGTTTGTCCTTCAGAAGTAGTACTTCTTGCAAGATACTGAGTGCCTCATGGTTGTCTTATTAGTAACTGAAGTTACGTGCTGTCAGACTGTCATTGGCTTGGTGATTTTGAGGAAGGAACTTGTGATGCTGTTCTGTAAATTAACAATTCCTGATGAATACTTAAATAGTAAACTGTTCTCAGAATGCTTCTGATAAATGTGAATTATTTTATATGCTGGAAGTCTAGGGAGAAATATAATCAGATGTTCCAGTTGGTCATAAAGTGATTTAAAATGTTATATTTTATTTGCTGAATTTGATTTGATGCTGAAATAAAATATTTCACTGTGCTCATCGTTAGGACTGGCTACAGTACCTCTTGTGGTACTGTGCTGGAGATCCTGTGATTTCCTTGAAATCTGACTTTTTCTGTGTTGTTGTTAACAGAATACTCCCAGCCCGTGGTTACACCAGCCCACCCCTGTGACCTCAGCTGACAGCCTTGGATTGCTGAGTCACATTCCTGTGCGACCATCCAGTGCAGAACCCCTTCGGCCTCTCAAACTGGCAACACATTCTAGCCCACCATTGTCCAAAAGCATAGTAGAGCATCACAAAGAGTAAGTTCACTGTTGTTGTATCTCCCAGTATCACAGCATGCCTGAGAGTGGTGGGACCCTCTGTCTCTGGTCCCACCCTGCTCCAGCACGGACACCCAAGAGCAAGTGTGCCCAGGACCATGTCCAGGTGACTTTGGAAGATCTCCACAGAGGAGACTCCACTGCCTCTCCAGGCAGCCTGTGCAAGTGCTCTGACACCTGCATAGCACAGAAGCACTTTCTGGTGTTCAGAGGAAACCTCCAGTGCTCCTGTTTTTGCTCGCTGCCTCTTGTCACCTCTTAGAACCATAGAATCACCAAGGTTGGAAAAGACCTCTGGGATCATCCAGTCCAGCCATCCACCGATCACCATTATTTTCCACTAAACCACATCCCTCAGTACAACATCTACATGTTTCTTGAACACTTTGACTGATGGTGACTCAGCCACCTCCCTGGGCAGCCTGTTCCAGCACCTGACCAGTCTTTTGGAGAAGAAATTTTTCCTAGCATCCAAACTGAATCTCCCCTGCTGCCACTTGAGGCCATTCCCTCTAGTCCTATCTCTAGTTACGTGGGAGAAGAGGCTGACCCCCAGCTCATCACAGTCTCTTGCCACGAGACAACACTGAAAAGTGCCAGGCTCCATTGTCTTTGCCCTCTCCCTTCAGCTATTTATAGACATTGAAAAGATCCCCTCGGAGCCTCCTCTTCTCCAGGCTAAACAGTCCCTGCTCTGTGCATGCTGTAAATAGAGTGCAGGACAGGAGGGTACGTTTCAGCAGCTGACATTGTCTTCCAGCTTTGTTTTAGGTTGTTTGCAAACGTGGATGCCTGTGATAGGGAAAAGTTTGTCAGCGTGCTGCAAAATAGACTCTGCCCTGTTGACTTTTAATGGTACTTGAATTCCTGAGTCATATGATGACTTTTGAAAACTGTGCCTAACATAAAGAAAAGTTTATTTTGTGTTAATAGATAACTTTGTTCAGAGCATGGGAAGAAGAGTCTTCTGTTTAGCTTGCTGTGATACTTTTAGACTAAACTGTGTCTGTATGACTTTTTTCAAACAGAGAGCTGGAGAGGAAAGCATTTATTGAACCTTTACGTTCTGCTACGACTGCGCCGATAAAGACAGAGCTGGAGCAAAGCAGAACACAGACAGCAAAGGAGAGCCATATGCACAGACATTTTGCAGATCCAATGTTGAACCAGCTGCCAAGGCCGCCACAGGAGACGGGGGAGCGACTGAGCAAATACAAAGAAGAACACAGGCGAATACTCCAAGAAAGTATTGAAGTTGCTCCTTTTACAGCTAAAATAAAGGCACTGGAGGGAGAGAGAGAGAACTATTCCAGGGTAACATCCTTATCTTCAAGTCCCAAAAGCCATTCAGTAAAGTATGACAAAGATGGAGAACGCTCTGTGTCAGAACTGTATAAAATGAAGCATTCGGTTCCACAGAGTTTGCCACAGAGTAACTATTTCACCACCTTGTCTAATAGTGTGGTGAACGAACCACCAAGATCTTACCCGTCCAAGGAAGCTTCGAGTGCATATGTTGATAAGCAAACTAATTGTCCTTCAACAGCAGCCAGTCCCCAGTCTCTTCCTTCTTACGTTTCTTCTCTCTCAAAGCCTCCCCCTTTAATTAAGCATCAACCTGAGAGCGAAGGCTCTGTCAGCAAGGTAGCTGAGCAGCTTTCGCAGTCCGTGCAATCTCATTCAGTCGGTTCTTTCAGAAATGACAGCAGGAGCCCTACTCAGTTGTCAGTCTCATCTTCAAATACACTCCGAAGCATGCCTGCCTTGCACAGAGCGCCCGTGTTTCACCCCCCTGTGCACCAGAACCTGGAGAAGAAGGAAAGCAGCTACAGCAGCCTTTCGCCTCCCACTCTGACCCCTGTTCAACCTGTTAATGCTGGTGGTGGTAAGATACAGGAACTGCAGAAACCGCCAACTTTAGTACCTGAACCTAAGGAAGCTCAAACTGTTTACAAGGGCTCTTCTGAACAGAATTTATCAGAAGCGTGGAAGTCTAACAATGCCGCAGCTAATGAAAAAGTGGACTGGCATGTTGAGAGAGCGAGTGGAAAGTCGCAGTCCGCCACGGCATCTGTTATTGTGCGTCCTCCTTCGAGCACGAAATACGAGAGCGTAGCAGCGGTGCAGTCAGCTTCCAAAGATCGAGTCAGTGAGAGATCTTCAGCTGTGACAAATCAAGCAGATTGCCTGAAAACAGCGGAAGCCAGGGAGACTGGAAGAGTCATTCTGCCAAATATGAACTCAGACAGTGCTCGCACACAGTATGAAAAGAAATTTCCAGCTGTCTCGCAAGGCACTGTTGCTCGTTCTGTCACCCCTACCACAGCCATGATCTGCAGTACCAAAATGGACGTGACCACATCGGCGGCCACAACTACCAGCGTGTTGAGCTGGGGCAGCTCAGAAGTGACATATTCCTTGTCAAGCACAGCCCTGGCCTGCACGCCGCTGGAGAGCGCCGGCTCGAGAGCCGCGGGTCAGGCGGCAGCACCGGCCCAGGAGCGCAAGGGCAGCACTCCCGCGCCAGCTGCACCCGTCCCTGGAAAGGCAGGCAGTGCTGCGCAGCCCGGCCCGGGGTTCTCCACCTCTGCCGATTTCGTCCATTTGAAAAAGCACAAGGCGGCGTTGGCCGCAGCTCAGTTTAAAAGTAGTAACCCCAGCGAGACCGAGTCCAACTCTGTGAAAAATCAGACATTTTCAACCTCTCTCTCCCTAGACAGTGCTATCGTCTGTAATACAATAAACAAAGCAAACTCTGTAGGCAGTGGGCAAACGTCCCAGGCGAGTCAGCCAAACTACCACACTAAACTGAAAAAGGCTTGGCTGACAAGACATTCAGAGGAGGATAAAAACACTAATAAAAAAGAGAATTCAGGGAACAGCGTTTCAGAAATTATTAAGCCATGTACTGTCAATTTAATAGCTTCTACATCAAATGATTTGCAAAATAACATCGATAGTAAAATCTTGGCAGATAAGTTTGTGAAGGAAGATAAGCACCCTAGGAGAAAAGCAAAACGAACTTACGAGTCTGGCTCTGAAAGCGGAGACTCTGATGAAAGCGAGAGCAAGTCAGAGCAAAGGACTAAGCGGCAGCCCAAGCCAACTTACAAAAAGAAACAAAACGATTTGCAGAGGAAAAAGGGTGATGCGGAGGAAGAAGTAAAACCAAATGGTGTTCTTAGCAGGAGTGCCAAAGAAAAAAGCAAGCTGAAGTTGCAGAGCGGCAGTAACAGCAGTGAGTATATTAATCTGCTCTGGAAAAGACAAACTCGTGTAAACTGTGGCAGTGTTAATCCTGGAGGGTCCGTGCGTGGTACGTGCAGTATCTGGGAAAAGCGTTAATGAGTGTGCTTGTGAAAAAGAACCCATTGGGTTTATCAGGCTTGGGGCCCTCTGAAATATCCCAGTTTAAGGAGTTCAGCGTTTTATGCATATGTATACAAACTGGTTCTTGGCCTAAAAATAAGCGGTAAACAAACTGGTTTATGCTGTCTGTCATACTGGAACAGACTGATGCATATGGTTAGTTATGCATCTTACACTGATTTTTTGGTGTGTCTAAAAGCTCTGGTGCGTTTATTTTTAGAGTACTACTGGAGGTGGAGATTCTCCATTGTTGAACTTTAATTTGTCCTTTGATCAGAAAGCCGGAGGCAGTTCCCTGAGAGCCTGATGCCACTGTTACGATTTGGTTAATCTAATAAAGCTTTGAGGGAGAGTCACTTCACACTCCTGACAAGAATGCGTATTGATTGCGTGGTGCTAACATTCCTCTTGTTTAAGGAAATCTAGGGAAATGGGAATTTCAATTTATATGTAATGATGTTTCACATACCAGGTTGTAACTAGATTTATCTCGAAAAGAGAAACTGGTCTGCCAGCGGGCGGGATTTTATTCAAGAACTCTGCCCTGTTTTTTATCCTAATTTATTCTTCTCTAAGGAGTATTCTTTTGTCTTTGTTCTGGTTGAGCATGAGAAAGTCTACGGCTAAATTACTTTTTGCAAGAATTTTGAAGTACAGTTAGTAAGAAAATGAGCACTGCTCCATGTAATTACATTCCTTGGCTTTTCACTGCCTGGTGTATAAAGTTCCTCTTCTTGTATCTGAGAACACTTGCTGCCTGAGTTGTGCCGTGTCCTGGCAGCGCTGCAATCTGTCTGAGGTATTTTGGCTTGGGTCCAGCAGTGGTATTAGTGCATCTCTTGTTCTTGTTTTTTCTTCCAACTAAAGGGATGATAAGAGAACACGCCTTTTAAATGTCTCTAAGTCCTGGTTTCCCTTTTTTTTTTTTTTCTTTAAAGTGAACTGTAGACTCACATATGACATGTTAGGTCTTGATGACCTTTGTATTGTTGCAAAAGATTTTTTTAGTGGTTTGTTGTAGAAAGGTTCATTAGATAACTTAAGGGAAAGCAGTGTCTTCTTGTCCCAACTGGTGTTACACATCTATGAAAGCAATGTATGGTGGTACGTTATGGAGTTGTTTCCTGGAATTCAGGTCCGAAAATGGGTAGGAACTTTGGGTGTTTTGCTGTGTTGTCAGTAGCACAGGCTATGTACTGTACCTTAACATTGTGGCTCTATCCCGTGATAGCAGCCTTGTGAGCTTACCTACTTCTCATGATATCTGGATAGACCGACAGTCCTTCTTAGACGTGACCTGTTAAATCAATCAACATTTCTGATAGTTCTGTCAGATGTCTTGGGTCAGCATCATTACAATTTGAGAGAGAGAGTCAGAGCTTTTCTGACAAAGAGGGCTTTCCCCAAAGATTCTTCCCAAACCATACTTGGCTTGGAGCCTTCAGGAAGGGGAAGGCTCTGGGGATCAGCTGCCTGGACCCCCGCAGATGGCTGAACAGAACTGCTGCAGCATGGGGGCTCGGTGGCAGTCAGCACGTGGGTGGTATCTGGATGCTGCCAGGGCTGAAGGCTGCGTTGTCCCAGTGCCACTGCTGAAAGCCATGGGAGCTGTGTGCAAGCCAGAGCGCTGGGAGCGGCAGTCTGCAAGGCTCCCTCCTGCAAAGCAGGAATGTTGCAGTCCTGCGAGTGCTGGGGGTCCTCCGAGTGCCTGCCCGCAGAGCCTGGAATCTGGCAGCTACCAGATGATTCCCAGCATCTCTGGATCCAATGCAGTAAATGTTTTTCATGGACTAGCAAACTGTACTTTGGCCTTTTACTCTCAAGTTTTAGTCCAGTTACCTTTGTGCTCCTCAGATGAGTCAGTGTATTTTGTGGGCAATGAACTGAGGCATAGAGTCTGTCACCTGCAGTGTTTGTACACGAAGTCTGTGGCAAAATACTGATCTGAACCCAGGTACCAAGTCCAAAGTTAGCACCCTCGCCTCTGCCATCCTGCATCAGATCTGTGCTCACAGGACGTGAACTTTCAAGAGCAGTGGTAGATTAAAGGACAGATACTGGTATCTATCTGCAGGTGGAAACTGGCACTGCTTAGAAAAGTCATAAAATTGAAACCCTGGTTAAATAACAGCAGGGTTCAGTTTCAGAATGCTTATGTGAGAATTACACATCTTACTCAATTGAGAGTGTTAGATCGGCTGATCTGTTCAGTCAAAAGTAGGATGTTTCTTCTTGGTTTTCCACTTATTTGAAAGGAAGTGAAGGGATTCTGTGCTTCCTTATGCTTGGTGCTTTACACTGAGCTCAGGTGAGCTACGTGGGTTTAGAACTGCTCTTCTGGAATTCTCAGCACAACAAATTCTAAAGAAATAGGATTTTTACATTTTTTAATGCTTTCATTCATTGCATTGTTGCCTTGAACTCATTTTCACTTGAAACAAAATGCAAACCTTTCTTTCTTGAAGTACTGTATTACCTTGTGCATTTTTAAGAGGGAGATTTTGCAGATGGCTTTAGTGGAATCCTTTGTGAATGGCACACTTAACATAGAAGAAGGCAGTGTGTTTAAGTTTTTAGACTTTGGTGCTGACAGGAGGGAAAATGGCCGTGATGGTGCAGTATGTTACGGGTGTCAGAGATGTGCACGTAGTAGTGCAGAATGCTGGCTGATCTGAGTGTGCCCCGAGTACATGGGCTGCCTGTGCCTCCTCTGAAACCCCTCTCACTTTTGCAGCTGGAATACCTCGCTCGGTGTTAAAGGATTGGCGCAAAGTGAAGAAGCTGAAGCAAACAGGAGAGTCCTTCTTGCAGGACGATTCTTGCTCTGAAATTGGACCAAATTTGCAAAAATGCAGAGAATGTAGGTTAATAAGAAGCAAGAAGGGTGAAGAACCAACTCACTCGCCAGTGTTCTGTAGATTTTACTACTTTCGACGGTAAGTGCAGCTGTTTCCTGAGCTCCAGTGTTCTTAACTTTTAAAGGTAATAATGACAAAGGGCTTGTGTGCTTGAAAGCTTCTCTGATTTTTCTGGCTCACTTTGCCTGATAAAAGACGTGGTATTTACATGTATATTTCTTGCTTCTTTTCTGGATTGACTACGCTTCTATTTGAAGCTTTTACAGCAGTCATGAGAACAGCTGCCCGGCCTACCTTAGGCAGGCAGAAGATGGAGCGCATCACGATCACGCAGGTGTCTGACATTTTGAAGTGGCATTTTCAAAAGGCAGCCTTCAGTTGCTCTGGACAAGTTGTACAACTGCAGAGTTGTGCTCATTCATAATTGCTCTTGTGCCTGTAGGTGGTGGGAACGCTGCTTAAGGTTTTATGGGAGTTTTCTGAGGACAGAGGAGTTGTGCCCTCCCTTACCCCAATTCTGGCAAACCAAGGAGCCCCGTAGATCAGGAGGAATGCAGCATAGCATGCATGGCACAGCAGCACAACTGTCAGCACGGATCTGAATGGCATTAACTCGGATGTGGGCTCTGCTGGTGATATAGATCCAGCGTGTGTTGGAAAGGACATTGCTGTTCCCCAGATGGAGTTTTAATTTTTTGGAACAAAGCTGTGGTTAGAAAAGTCAGTAGTCCTGAAAGGGTTTGTTTTAAGGTTGGACTCATAGTACATTGGCATAAGAATATTTGCTTCCCAGCGCGGCAGTGATAGATTGTGAGCTGCTTCTCCTGCATGAAAGAGACAACATCGGTAATAAAACTTTGCCAACATTTTCAAACACTGTCATGGAATTTAAAGTACGAATGTTTTGAATTTAATGTGCTATATTTTACAGCTTTTTAATTATTTTCATTGTTTAGATAGTAGGAACTGAATTGTAAATGAGGCTTCCTCTGCTGTTGGTAGTCATTATTGAAACTGAAAACTCATCTTTTCTTCTATGCACATCTGAATATCGTGTTTTTTGTACTTCTGAATTTGGGACTTCTCTACTGACATTGCTGTGTTATTCCTTAAGTATTATAATAATCATATATGTTTGTTGAATTATGCGAGATAGAGTAACTGACTGCTTACAATAGGCTAAATATAGGCATGGCTAGTCGGGTGGTGTCGAGTAGGATCGCAGGAAAACCTTTAGTTATTTTAATGGTGGGAAATTAGCTGATAGGAAAATGTCATCTTGTGTTGGTGATTTACTCTGCCTAGGTAGACTTTGGTGTGGTGTTCTGACTCCTGTTTTCTGAGGTTGAGAGCAGTAGGATTGAAAGAGCTGTGAAGAGTGATTGCTGTCACAGATGCTGTAAAAATTAAAGGCGAGGTGCAGGTGGACCCAAACTTTAGGCAAACGGAAAAGACAACTTTTCTGTCGGCCATTTTAAAGCAGTAATAAATGTTACAGAGAGAGAGTGAATAGTAAACTGAATCCAGTATGTGGTCTGCCTAAAAAGTTTCATATCTCCTTGCTGTTCATTTTAAAAACATTTTTTGTGGCAAAATTCATTTTTAAAGTGGGAAATATGACAGAATGGTAAAACAGAGAACGTTTATTTGCTTTAAGACATAAGGTAAAGTAGTAAATAAAGTAAGCCACAGAATGGAATGACACATGCAGCTAAAGTGTTTGTTTTCATTTGTAGGTTATCTTTTAGTAAAAATGGAGTGGTTAGGATAGATGGTTTCTCCTCTCCTGATCAGTATGATGATGAGGCACTGAGTTTATGGACACATGAAAACTATGAAGATGATGAACTGGACCTGGAAACTTGTAAATATATCTTAGATATCATAGGGGACAAGTTTTGTCAGTTGGTAACATCCGAGAAAACAGCCATGTCCTGGGTGAAAAAAGACGGTAAGGGACTCTCAGATTCTTTGTTCTCTGTATTCTGCAGTTTTATTGAAGCATTTGCACTTGCTATGATGTGCTGCCTCCTTCTGAGCACTTGCTTTGTATGGGGGTACATGGGGACGGGTCAGGAGCCTTCCTCAGCGGGCTGTGGAGCTGCAGGGAGTTCCCTCCTGGTGCCCAGGGCAGGCACCTGCCTTCAGCATCCACCTTGCCAGCTCAGCTGTCTTGAGATTAAATGTATCCTGCAGGCAACAAGGTTAAAACTCAGCTTTCATTTCTTGGGAGTCAAGAGTATGTTTTAAAGAAGTCCTTCATTGTACTTGTAATGCAC
>JAOWBP010050760.1:0-18021 GCA_028571105.1 Tragopan temminckii | reverse complement strand
TGCAGACAGTACAGACAGTCTGTTTGTCTGACAGGAACTTTGTAATGCTACTGTCCCCACCAGTGTTGTTCCAGAAATCTTCATAAGCATGTGCCTTTTCCTCCCAAAATTCACATAGCGCTCTGGTGTCCCTTACACATCTTGTGAACACTGCTATCCCCTTGCTTTACATGGAAACTAGTAATGGCCTGACATGAAATTATCTTCTCTACACACATCCCCGATCTTCCAAAAAGCCTTTCTTAGAGTCCGGAATCTATTAGATTAATGATAGATGTTGGTTTCTCCTCAAAATTCTATCAAAACCTTAGATTGGGAATTCCATTTTCTGAATAGCTTTTAGTTACAGTTCTAGAAGTCTATTTCCAGAAGTTAGTAGTAGATGATCCTTATAATAAAACAGGGTTCCTAGCCAGGGGTATTTTTATTGCAGTTAGCAGAAAGAAAGATACAATATTGATTCCAATTCTGACTTACATTTTCCTCTTTTTAATTCTTTTATTTGTGGCTAAATTTAAGCAGAGATTTGTTGTTTTCTTTTTACTTTTCGTGGTCAAATTCTTGCGTGTGCCGAGGAGGTAGCTAGTGAGCTAAACTGTAACTATACCTTCCTTCTATAATCCTCAGGTTTTGTCCACACCTAAAGCCATCCTGTGGTAAGCAAAACGTCCCAGGTGCCTTCGTCATACATGGTTGTAAGGGAGTTTGGAATGCAGTCTCAATGCATGCAAGCTGTGGGCATTGCCCGTGGTGAAAAAGAGCTCTCCAGAGAGTGCAGAGTTCAGGACATTATCCAGTCTTAATCTATGGAAAGATTCCCTCAGTGGAAGCTAAGCTTTGATATGGCAGTATTTCCAAACCAAACTGCATGTTTAGGTGTTGCTGTTTTAGTTGTGCTAAAAAAATTCTACTGATACATGGACTTGCTTTATGTGATGGTGGTAAGTACTTAGAAAACAGGTGCTTTTTCAAATGGAAAAAGAATTTCTAAGCGCAAACTAATGTATTCTAGGACCTAGTGTCTCAGTTCCATGGAAATTGATGGAACTGTGTTGTTTAGAGGTAGCACAAGAACTTTCTTGTGATGCTTTACACCTTATCAGGAATATTTTTTTTCCTGTTTTTAATTCATGACAAATAATTGCTTTACAGGGAGTTTAGGGTGTGCCTTCTATTTACATAAAGTTCAATCTAGACCATTAACAAAATAAATATAGAGTATAAATAAAAGAAAGATCCCATGAAACTTACCAAGTAAATATTTTAACACTACTTTCTACACATATGGTGCCATTTGAGGGTGGGTCTGGAAAAACTTAGGCTAACATCATAGCTAACACTATCTTGGTGTTTTTGCAACAGTTGAGAACCCTCATCTCATCAAAAATTAAAGATAAAATATTTAATATTGATCATGCTAAAGCCAAAAAAAAAAAAAAAAAAAAAAAGAAGAAAAAAAAAAGAAGAAAAAAAAGGTTATGTATTTATGTTGTTAAAACAGATCTATTGTATTTGGCCTTTCGTTTCCACTTACTGGGAGGAATTAAAGGCATTGTGGAGAGTGCAGTCTTCTGACACATTTGTATCATATGTTTTCTTTGTTTTTCAGTTTGTTGTTTTGTGAGATTTTTTCATGTTTGATGTTTAAACAAATTGCAGTAGCCAGAATGTTTAAAAAAAAAAGTCCAGCACAAATTCAAAGGAAAAAACTCTGCAACACGTAAAAATTTCCCTCACTGTTGTCTAAAGTATGCTTAATGAAGGCCATATGTCTTGATTCCCCCAAAGAGTATTGAATCATCCTTTTATAATTCATGATACTCTACATCAGCCTCCTCTACCAGCTCTTGCAGTCTTCTTCCATCAGCTCTCCCAGTGCTCAAAATGCAGCTTCTGTAAACATTTCTTGAATGTCTCTTGCTTGGAGTGCCTTTTTGAATCTGCTTATCACCTGTCCTCATAATGATTTAGGTTTCTTCTAATGACATTCAATTCCTCTTGGCTCGACCTTTTCTGTTGCTATGCTGTGTCAACCAAACTGCCTGTACGAGCCTGGGAGGTAGCGAGGCAGCATGGGGATTTGTCAAGAGCAGGCAATGTCAGACCCATCTATTCTCCTTCTGCAACAGGGTAACAGGCTTTTTGGCTGAAGTGAAGCAGTGTATGCTGTGCATCTTGATTTTAGTAAGGCTTTTTGGCACTGTTACACAAGGCATTCTCGTAAGCAGATCAGAGATGCATGGTCAAGATGAAACTACTGTGAATGGATAGGAAGCTGCTTAGAAATCCTTACACACAATGTAATTATTTAAGGATTCACTGTCAAAGTGGAAGTACTGCAGGAATTTGAGCAGCAGCTATTCCATATTTCAGTTAACATAAATGACCTGGTGCTAGAATGGAGGACACATAGTAAGACTGTATGTGACACCTGAATGTCTGGAAATACTTTGGAGGACAGAATTCAATTTCATTTGCAAGTAGGAAATAATGTTGGCAAAACCTTAGGAGAATATTGAGGATGAATAAATGCTATTTATTACAATTAGGCAAGAATAATGGCACAGACAAAGAAAAAAAAAAGAGATGGAGAGCAACCAAAGTGCTGGTCTGGACACTGCAACAGGAGTGTGGGTGAGCTGAAGGCAGATCATGGGATCATCAAGAGTGATAAGAGGTCTCAAAAGTAGATTATATGTTGCAGAAAATTTGAAGATTTGAGATTGCTTGACTTTAGCCTAAAACCCTACAAGGCATGAAGCAGCTTTCAAATGCAGAAAAAATTAGAAGAAGGCAGAAGAACACAATTTGTTCTCCAGATTCAAAATGCATCTGGAAGGAAGGGCCTAAATTCCAGTGGGGGAAGTTTTATGTTGACACTGAGGAGAAAAAAAAAACTTGAATGTTAAGGATGGTAGAGTGCTGAAAGAAATTCCCTGGGGAAGCTGTGGATTTTGTCACTGCCTTTCTCTAACAAGAGGTTATATCAACTTCTGTAGGTTATGGCATATACTGATTGTCTGCCTTGAGGCTTTAAATTTCTTCCAGCCCCAGTTCCAGATTCTGTGATTTTTTACCATTTTGCCACTAATACCAGCCTCCAGATCGCTCACATGCTGCTTTTTAACTGAGTAAACCCTTCATTCTCTGCGCTATATAGTCTGATCTATAGGACTACAAGGTTACGTGGAAGGAGGAAAGCATAATACCATGTTTTTCTGCAGTGAATGATCCAAAAAAGGGATGGAGTTTACCTTTGAGTAAAAGAGCTGTCCAGGAGCAGGTTAGCTGTGGCAGCAGGAGTTGAATACAGCATTAGCACACCACTTCTTAGCTAGGCCAAGCAGCTCAGTAGATAGTTGAAGGTATTTCAGCTCAGGTATTTCTTCTCTACTTGCTGACCTCTGCAGCACAAGCTCTCTGTGAATAAGCAAACAAGCTCATGAGGTGGTGGGTGAACAAAAAAGAACAAGAAGAATGGTATATTTGTGTGTGTGTGCTTGTGGTGCTGTTGCTCTGTTCCCTTTCCATCCAGTCTGCTCAAGCTGTGCCCCTCTTCTGTGTTTGTAGATTCCTAAGGAAAATGCTGATTTAGGGGTGATTTTTATTATAAATACCGTCATAAAATGTTTCCTGTACTTAGAGGTAACTGAGGTTGTACTGCTTATTTGTAGCTACTACCCAGCAGAGTTTTAAAAGTCTTTCCAATTTAAAGTAGGATTAGAAAAATTATAATTGTAATCCAACTTTGTGAGCAGTTTTTAATTCTGAGTGCTCATAGACAGAGAGGTCAACAAAAGCAATCCTGGTGAAAAGTAACATTTTTAAGAAATACATGCAGGTCAGCATTTATGTTAGTGTTGCCATCTTCATTTCATGTTAGATTTCTATTGAATTGAATTAGATTAGATTAGAAATTAGATTTCTTTCTTGCTGTAGAGAAGTTATTTTCACAGATCTGGAAAGCTGTGAGCAAAATAAATTCCTAATCTAGTGACTAGTTGACAGTTGTTAATTTATAGAGCTTCACTGAAATGTCTACTTCTTGCCAGTTGAGTTCTATAAAGATATTCACTGTTACGATTTTTAATGTAAGAAAGAAAATACGCATGGGGAATTGTTTTAGCCATGAAGCAACTTTTCCATCATATGCTTTTAATCAAGTCATAAAGAGACTGGAAATACAACTGTGCTGAAAGCAGTATTTGTTATACCTACATAAATCCCCATCTTCATCACTGTGGGATCTCTTCCCCTGCCAAATTACACACGCTGCCTGCACAGATCATGGCAAGATGCCTCCTGGTTCCCACTGGCACGAGGTACGTGTTGTGTGGCTGTGTGCATCCCAGTGCCAGGGTCCTGGAGGGAGCGCCCGTGCTGCCTGCAGTGCCACGCTCCCCAGAGCAAGACGGGCGAGCCCCAGGCAGCCTTCACAGTCCCTTTTTGACAAGTTGGTGAGCTTCCTTTGGGCTGCTTGGAGAAAACACACGAAGGCCCTGCCCTGTGGCACGAGCGCGGCACCGGGAGCAGGCGAGCAGCAACGTGTGTTGTGTTTTCTCTGTTTGCAGCCAGGCAGCGAGTTGGATAACTTGGAGGAGATCCTGGATGACCTACAGAACAGCCAGCTACCGCAGCTTTTCCCAGAGAGCCGCCCAGGCGCGCCGGCAGGCTCGGTCGACAAGCAAGCCATCATCAATGACCTCATGCAGCTCACCAGTGACAGCAGCCCCGGCACGGCTGTGGCCACCCAGAAACCAGCAATGAGGATTTCACAGAGCAGTGAGTCCGGCTTGCGCATGGGCGGGGAAATCGTGCGGAGCCCGAAGTGGGGCTGCCGTGCCTGTGGGCCCGCAGCAGGGGAGGAACGAGGCAGCAACTCAGGCTTCCCCGTTGTTGTGCGATGGCGTAGCGCCATCTGCGGTCATCTCGCTCTGAAACGCGGTTGGAGATTGCATCTCAATCACACGGTGCGCTCAGATCCTTTTTAAAAGGAGATTTAAGGTGTGCTCTCAAAATAAACATTTCTGTTGGAAAGTGCTACAGTAACGGGTGATGCTGCTGCTGCAGGGCTCTTGGCATCAAGAGTGTGTGTGTTTCATGTTGATGTCGGTTGCTCTTTCTCAACAGTTCTTTCCATAAACAGGAGAAGCGAGGCTTTTCGAGGCCTGACAGAATGTTTTTCCACAGAATTAATAGAAAGATGTATGATTAAGAGGAATACCTAAATTTGATATGAAATTGTGGCTCCTAATTGAGTCATTTCCAACTGACTGTTTTCCTTAACTTTATCAATTAATCACAATTGAAATGTCGGTATGCCACCATAAAATAGTGGAAAGAAAGCAAGGCAGCGTTTTTATCAGCTATGAATGCTGAAGAAGATATTATACAGAGTCTCTGTTTCATTTTTTTCCCGTTGTCTAGGAGGGCAGCATCTGTTCACCTCCTTAAATGTAAACTGGAGGGGGTTTTTTATAAAATGGAGTTTAGATAATATTCTTAATTAAATGTAGCCATTCTGATTATATTTTTTTTAATATATAACATAATTTGACTAGGAAGCTTTTAAGGCCAATTTGGATGGGGCCCTGGACGGCCTGATCTAGTGGGTGGCAACCCTGCCCACAGCATGGGATTGGAGCTCTTTAAGGTCCCTTACAACCTAAGCCATTCTACGATTCTATACAATTTAGCTCTTAGAAATGTTCAAGTAGTTGTTAGTGTTTAAATTTACATTAAAGCCACTACAGATCTTTGCAATACAATTTGTTGAAACTGAGTGCAAGTACAGGAGTACTAACAGCAGCAGTACCTGCCAGGAAAAAATCTCCATGCATCTGAAATCTTCAATATATTCTTTCTGAAGCATGGTCTCTCCTGGCTCCTTTCAGCTTCTCAGAGTTAAGCCTTTGCTTTGGCTTAAGTGTTCAGAACCAGTCTGATTGGACTCGAAGTCCCATCCAGCCTGCTACGTACATATATAGATTATATATCTATACATGCACAATATAATATACTATAGTATATTGATTGAAGTTGTTTTCCTTTTTGTCCTATAAATACAGTATTATTCACTCTATTTCTAGGTATTACAAAACACAAGGGGACTTTGCAATCATTTTCATATCTTTGACTTTAAATCTGCTTTCAAAGCTATTTGAAGTGTAGTAAAAGTATGATTATCAATGAGAGTATCTTGGTGGGTAACAGCAGTTTTGAAAAAGAAGCATCCTGTTTACTATGCAAATTAAAAACCTATTTTTTCCCCTTCTAGCTCAGTCTTGTGTTTGTGCCTAATTCTCCTAGGGATTTTCTGCCTTATTTTCAGTAGAAGAGCGTGCAGAAAACAGGTGCATAGGAGTAGTGAGTGGCTTTTTGTACGCTCACAGAAAATCAGCGTAAAATGAATGTCAAGTCATACACAATTTCAAACTGTTTTTTTCCCCAAAGAAATAACCCACTTTCATTTTTTTTAAGTTGTATATGAAAATACTTTAAATAATTTGACCTGTTACGAATATATATTTTTTAACTGTTGAGCACTGCTAGATTTGCCAAATTCTTAAGAGTTTGTTGCTTGAGGAGCAGGGAGCCTTCATCAGTCCCATCCTAACCAAAAGCAAAATGTGTGATCTGAGCACTGTCACATCTGTGTTGTTCTTCGATGCTGCATTTCCAGCTTTCCTTTTTGTAGGATCAGGGATTGCTTGCAGTTAGGCATGTAGTAACTTACTCACCTGTGTGGTCTTTCAGGCTTACAGAGAAAACTGTTCTGAAATCATCAATAGTGATGAGTTTTGGGTCAATCCAAGACTTTATGGTGGCATTTTTGTCTCATAATTAATTTATTTGCTTCTCTGGACAGACAGTAAAAACAAAAGCATGATCATTTATTCATTGTTGCTGAATCATGAAAGTATTTATTCATGACAAAAATAAAATAGGAAGGAGGCGTGGAGATGGAGCTACAGGATCAGATATAAACTCAGTCTGTCCTTAATTTTGGTAATTTCTCCAAGGACACAGCTTATGCTGGAAAAATTTCAAGACAGATTATTTCTAACAATCTGCCTCAGGATGACATCTGCCCACAATTACAGTCCTACTAGGTGTAAGACTAACTGGCAGTAGTATGCACATCACATAGTGGTATGTTTTGCTGCATTGGCCCTCTAAGTTAAATTGTATCACTTAAGGTTTTAAAAAAGGTAAGTCATATCTCTTTCAGTGTCAGAATGTTCCATTTTGAAATTTACATGAAAATGTCAAGAAGGGATGTTTCTCAGACAGAAGGAATGGGTAAATTAAGCAGCATTAAATAGCTCAGCCCAGAGCTTTGAGTGTGTTTGGGTTCTTTTTTTCTTTTTTTTTTTGACAAGTTTCCATTCTTGTAACTTTGCTTTTTGTTTGCTCCTCCTGTCTAGCTTTTAATAACCCACGAGCAGGGCAACTGGGCAGGTTATTACCAAACCAGAATCTACCACTTGACATCACACTGCAGAACCCAACAGGTGCAGGAGCCTTCCCACCCATAAGGACGAGTAGCCCATATTCAGTGATACCTCAGCCAGGACTGATGGGCAGGAATGAAGGGATGATAGGAAATCAAGCAGCTTTAGGAAACAGTAGTACAGGTAAGAACACTTTCCATTTGTTTTAATGTACTTGATTCACAGACTACATTACATGTAACTTAATGTTGAGGTTATTAACAAATACAGAATGCGTGTATCCAATCAGTCTGGGGAAAAAAAAGGGGGGGGTTAAGTGTGCTGTTACATAGTGGCATACTTATTTTGAACTTAATGCATATTTTAGGTATGTTCTTTGCACTCTGCTTTTCACTTCCTTTAAAACTTCTACATGCACATATTTTATTGGCAGTTAGAGTCAGTTCACACTGATGTTCCAGGTTCAGCTGAAGCTTATGTAAAAGTCAAATCTCTCTGCCTCAAGAAAGTAAATAAATGAACCATTCCACTTCTTACAAGTGGTCCTTTCAAAACAAAACTGTGGACATTATAATTATTACTCTTTTGGGATCTATCTCTACAGATGCTGCAATTGCCCTTAGTTATCCTTTACTTATTAATGTTAGTTCTCAAATTAAAGAGTAGCTAAGGCTTTCATCATTTTCTGAAACATTTTTTTCTGGAACCATAGGATCTTGTAATGGTATTACTCATCCTGAACTGTTTGTAGTGTACTGATTTCTTCACACTACTTTAATATTGTATAAAGCTACTAAAAGATGTTTCACTGGAAAAGTCAGTCCGATTGACTTACTTCAACTAATGCATAGTCCAAGACTGTACAAGTGTGAAACAACTGCTAAGAAAACTGAATAAATGCTTATTTCATTTCAGCTGGCTATTCGTTGCCAAAATTTGCATCAGTACTAAAAGGGACATACTGACAGATTCTGATATAAATTATATGAGTAGATTAGAGGTCAACCTGTAGTCTTTCAAGTGCCCTATTACTTTCATCTTCTGTATACATATTTGAGGATGTTATTCATCTTATGTATACAAGTTAGAGAGTATTATCTGTGTTCCTGCCATTTGCTTTAGCACACCACATATTTCAGCTGATAGAATATGTACACAAGCAGAACAAACCTGAGGATGCAATACTGAAGCAAATTTTGCTCAGCAGATGAAACAGTGACCCTCTTCAGAGGGTTCTTCTCCTCGGTTATATGTCACTAAATAACTGAACAAATGAGTAGTAATTGTAAGAGTGGCTTTTAGCATTCGTTTAAGGATGTTGCAAATTACAGCTGGATGGAGGAATAGTCCAGTCTGAAATCCGTATTTTATCTGCTCTCAATACTGTATAAAATTGAAATGTACAAAGTGTACAAACATATTGTTCTAAATGTGTTTTTTGTTGTTTTGCTTTCTTGTGTGTCTGTGCTGCACTGGCATTTTTATTATTTTTTTTTTACTACTGTCAGAGTGTAGAGTTCTGTATATTCCAAGTGTAAATAAACCGTATCAGTTGTTTACAGTAGATGTAGGAGGACTTCCCCTAAAATAACGGTAATGAACTTCAGCATCTATCGGAAAGTTCCTGTGAGTAATTTCCCTGCACTGTATATTGGTTCAAGATTATCTTGGGTAAGCCTTGAAGCTAAGAAGGCTATATACTATGAATTAAAGGACTTGCCAAAAGATGTTTGCAGAATGCAAATTTGAATTTAATCCTTATAATTTGCAAGTGTGTGTAGCGATAACATGTTGTTACTCAAATCTTCATTCTCACATAGCACTTGGAAAGTAAAGCAGACACACATCAGCAAACGTGATTCATTTCCTGAGGAAGGAAGTCAGTGCTATCCACACACCCTCAGCACCTGTTGCAGACTACATGTGGGAACACTTACTCTTAACAGTGTTTCAGAAATGATAAAAGGATCTTCCTCATGTAAAGTGCATAATAATCTCCACTGCCTTGACTAAGCAGTGTACGGCATCTTTCTGTAGCCTTGCACATCTGGACAGGCAGTTGTGATGCAGTGCGCTTTGAGTGAAACTGCTGCATTTTCATCTCTAAAAATGTAGCTCATCAGCCAGCTGCAATTCTAAAGCTGCCCTGAGTCATGCTCCTCCACCTGACTCTGCCCAACTTTTGTGCAGGAATGATCAGTGGTAGTGCCCCGCGACCTGCTATGCCATCTGGAGAGTGGGGAAGCCAGGCTTCTGCTGTGAGGGTGACGTGTGCGCCCACTGCCAGCGCCATGAACAGGCCGGTGCAGGCAGGCCTGATCCGCAACCCCACAGCCAGCATCCCCTTGAGACCTAGCAACCAGCCTGGCCCGAGGCAGATGCTTCCATCTCAGGTCATGAATATGGGTAAGTGTGCGGAGTTGTGCCTTTACGTGTGCGCTGGGTTGTCAAAGGTGAAGCAGCAAAAAGTCTCACTGCAGTTCTAGATTTGATGAGGACTGCATTCCACAATGGAAGCTTCCTGTGGGAGAAGGAAGGAAGGTGTGTAAAATGTTAAGTTTTAACATGTTTTAATAACAACTTCAGATATTCTTTATCTTATTAATGGTATGGATTTCCTAAGAAAGTGGATGTGAAATTTTAAAAATATTTTTAAAGAGGATAATGCTGTGAACATTGTCATTGTTCTTGGCCAATTCCAGAGCAAGTAAACCGCTCTTACGATGCTGACTTTGTATACTACCATTTTAAATACTTTTCTTGCTAATATTTTACATCTGTGATGTCATGTTTGTTATTTTATGGTTGCGAACCCTGTCGCAGTTCTTACATCATCTGCTCAAATTTTAAAAGTGATATTTAACAAAAAGTAATGATGCTTTGAAGTGTAATTTTACTAGAGTCTTAATGCTTTTAGTGCTTTTACTGCAACATTGATGATTCAGTGGAAAGAATTATCACGAAAGTAGAAAAATCTGTGTGGTTATTTTTCCTTGATTAGGGCCATCCGAATTGGAGATGAACATAGGAGGACCTCAGTATAGCCAACAGCAGGCTCCTCCAAATCAGACTGCACCATGGCCAGACAGCATCTTGCCTATAGACCAGGCAACATTTGGTGGTCAGAACAGGTGAGTCTTAGTGACACATCAAAGCATGGAGAGATTTTACAGGCCAGAGTTGTTTATGCCTCATGGAAACAACATCCTGTATAAAATACCACCACAGGTATATCAATGTAATGGTTGTAGTGTTTTATGCTCATGAAATGTATACATGGTGCAGTAACACTCGCAAATGCTTTCTTAGCAATTTACTGGGTTGGAGGAATTAAGAGTTCTGTATCACAGAAAATGCTGCCAGTGCTGCAGGTAGTTGCATCAATTTCACCTCTCAAATATGAATATGAATGTAATTCTGTCTGTTTTTAGCAATGTTGTTGTTAACAATGCATATTACTGTTAGGGACGTGGGTCATTTCAAAAATTTCTTTCACACCGACCACTGTAGCTGTTGCCACGGCTGAAACACAGCACCCACCACCTCACTGTGCTCACATCCGCTGTTTGGTCTCCAGAAACATTCAGCAAGCATCAGTAAATGTCAGCGGCTGCCATTTTTTCCATATGGTGAAGGAATTCAATTCCACATCACTGCTCCGTACACACTTCCATGTCAGATGCCATTGTGTCAGAGTGTCCCTCTGTTTCCATTTGCCACATGGCAACACCATGTAACAGAATATTGGTGGGAAGGTTCTACCTCTATTGCCATACCACCAACATCCATCTCTGACATTGTGGGCCAACATAATAAAATAAGAACTGTTACTTTCGGAGCAGGACTCGTACAAGGAAAATACTTAAAACTAAAAGTGGGAAAATGCCACTTTAAATAAAAAAGCCTTTGAACTTACAACATGGCTGTCTTTTCCCATATTGGAGCAGTGCTTTTAGTAGTGCAGGACTTTGTTGTCATCTCTTTTGTTTGTTCCTTTTTAAATGATTCCTCTAAAAGGGAAGAAAGATGAAGTGAAGGGGAGGCTGCCTCACCTTGAGGTTAGCTCCTCCTCACGTAACCAGAACCAGCACTGGATCACAGCCTATTTTAACTCTCATGTAAAATAGCTGTTTGTTATTATGCCTTTAAAATAATGTCATAACTATGAGAAGCAGTTTACACTTGCTTAAAAAGAACTGTATATCTTCCCCAAAAAGCTTACAGCTTAAATTAGAGATGTGTAGACTATGTAAGTCGTGCAAAATGGACAGACAAAGGAGAAACATTGAGATATTTTGAACCGTGTAAGAATATCTTATCCAGTGGCAGATGGGAGGAGTATTGAAAAGGAAATGAAGAGGAAGCAGCTGGAAAAAAAAAGTGTGTGAAGAAAGTTGAATCTTCTGACTGCGTTATCTTAATTTTCATTCCAAAAGGATGTCCTACAATATTATATGTAAATTTAACATTGTGGCATATTCTGTGCTACTTTTCTACTTTCTCATATTTTTCAAAATGCATCCTGGTGCTAATTCTCCCCCTGATAGGATGTACATATACCAAAATACTATTGACATAACTTACCACTTTATAAATTATACCATAATATAAAATACAGGGCCCCAGAGTTTGGTCAGCAAACCAGGGAGATGATTCTCCAGTTTTGTCATAGCTAGAGATGGTGAAAAAAAGAAAATCCTGTCACATTGCATCTGAAAGTAATCATATTTTGATGATCTAGACCAAAACAGAAGTGATGAACTGTTTGGTGCTATCTCTTCATTTTATATTAAGCCCTGGGATTTTCATTTTTATGATCTGATTGTTTGCATGACTATTAAATCATGTATCTCTTTACAAAGTCAAAATGTGAGTAAAAATAATTACTTGAGACAGAAGTTCAACACTGTCATTCTGGTTTATAAAAGAAGTTGGAAAAAAGTCATTATTGATTAATGTGAAGAACTTAGCAAATGTTTTAAACTTCTTCTTACCATATATATTCATGCCTATTTACAATTTGGGTGAGGTTTTCTTGCTAGCCCCGTGGACTGATTGTTTTTCCAATTTATAAGTCAACTTTAAAGTTTGCAAGCAATTTAATTGGAAGATTTTTTTTTTCTGTGTATTCCTGTGTCTTTGCTGATTTATAATACTATCTTGAGAGTTGTAGAAACTTTTCTGTATATGAGATTGATTAATGCTTTTGCAGTGTGCTAAAGATAGGTCATGTACCTACACATTTAGTTTTCCTATTGTCCTTCAGGGTGTTTTTAGGCGTATAGCCCAATGATGCATCTCTTTCCTTCTACTCATCTTTGACATAGAGATTAGACCTTCATGGCAACCACATATATTAAAAGCAAAGCCTCTGACACGGTCCCTCACCACATCCTTCTCTCTAAATTGGAGAGGGGTGGATTTGAAGGATGGACTGTTCGATGGATTAGGAATTGGCTGGCTGGATGCCAAAGGGTTGTGATCAATGGTTCTGTGTCAGGGTGGAGGCCGGTCACAAGCGGTGTCCCTCAGGGGTCTGTCTTAGGACCGGTGCTCTTCAACATCTTTATCAGCAACATAGATGATGGCATCGAGTGCACCCTCAGCAAGTTTGCAGATGACATCAAGCTGAGCTGTGCAGTCGATACACTGGAGGGAAGGGAAGCTATCCAGAGGGACCTGGACAGGCTGGAGAAGTGGGCCTATGAAAACCTAGTGAGGTGCAGGGTGCTGCACTTGGGTCGTGGCAATCCTAGGTATTTATGCAAACTGGAGGAAGATCTCCTTGAGAGCAGCCCTGTGGAGAAGGAGTTCAGGGACCTGGTGGACAAGAAGCTGGACATGAGCCAGCAGTGTGCGCTTGCAGCCTGGAAGGCCAACTGTGTTCTGGACTGCATTAAAAAAGGGGTGGCCAGCAGGGAGAGGAGGGTGATTTGTTGCACTCTACTCAGCTCTTGTGAGGCCCCATCTGGAGTACTGCATCCAGGCCTGGGGCCCCCAGTACAGGAAGGACATGGAGCTCTCAGAGTGGTCCAGAGGAGGGCCACTAAGATGATCAGAGGGCTGGAGCACCTCTCCTGTGAAGAAAGGTTGAGTGAACTGGGCTTGTTTAGCTTGGTGAAGAGAAGGCTCAGGGGAAACATTGTGGCCTTCCAGTACTTGAAGGGAGCCTATAAACAGGAGGGGGAGTGGCTGTTTACAAGTGTGGATAGTGATAGGACAAGGGGGAATGGTCTTAAACTGAGACAGGGGAGACTTAGGTTAGATATTAGGAGGAAGTTTTTTCACACAGAGGGTGGTGACACACTGGAACGGGTTGCCCAAGGAGGTTGTGGATGCCCCATCCCTGGAGGCATTCAAGGCCAGGCTGGATGTGGCTCTGGGCAGCCTGGTCTGGTGGTTGGCAACCCTGCACGTAGCAGGGGAGTTGAAACTGAATGATCATTGTGGTCCTTTTCAACCCAGGCCATTCTGTGATTCTGTGATATTTCTCATTATGGAAACTAAATACACAAACATGGTCTTCTTTTTTGTTTGTTTTACCAAACAAGCATGCAAAAAGGCTTCTCATATAGTGCTTTTCTCTCCGTCCATATATGACACCTTTTGTTTTCTCTTGAGTATTTACCTGGGGTGGGATTCTGCCATGATGTGCTCATAGTAGCTGCCCTTACTCACAGAATGCTTTTCTCTTAATATTTGCTGTTGTAATCTTGTAGCATTGTGTGTGATATAGAAGCCCTAACAGTGCAAAGCAAAAAACATGTCATTTGTCTGCTGCTAAGGTATAATTTCAGATTTAGTTTATTTCTCAGTAAGTTTCCTCCTTTGGGTTGGGAATAAACATTTATTCTGTCTTTGTAAATGTGCGTGTGCTTTGCATACAAAGCCAGGAGTGAGGTAGGTAGGATTTGTAGGCCCCATCAGCCTGGCAGCATCCAAATTCTTGCCGATGCTCTTTTGAGGCATATAGCCAAGTACATAAACTGGTATCCAAGTATGCAATTCCATAGGATGTGCTGAGTTATTACAATGTTTTACTGCAAACAAAAAAGTGAATATCCTTTTCTTCTTTCTTCTGGCCAGCTCTTCCAGCTGCTCAGTTTGTGCACATTCAAGCAATCTTTGGACCCCTCTATGACTCTTCAATTTGTTTAGTGTGATAGAAAAGTAGTTAAGAGTAACTATGGAAATGAATTTTTTCTCTACTTGTGATTGTAAACTTAATGAAATATCTAAAACTCAAGGTTATAGTTACCCGAAAATAAATTTATTTAGCTTTCCATGTTCTGTGATAGTGTTCTATACTGACTTCTATGCCTTTCTGCTGATATGCTTCTCTCTGTAGAGGAAATCAGCAGTCGGGTGCACTTGGTGTACTTGCTTGTTGGATACACAGCACTTGAAGGGTCTTGACAGGTATTAATCACACTATTTAGCTATTTCTTTGGGAGGCCGAACTTTCATCCAGAATAGGTTTCTAAACAAAATTGACAGCTATTAAAGTAATCTCTGTCTCCACTTGTTAGTTCAGTTTGACTGCTAATCCACTGATACTATTTCTCAGCTTTCAGCAGCTGTTTACCAATACAGTATTCATGTTTTCACAGGCAACCATTTGGCAGCTCACCAGATGATCTCTTGTGTAATCATCCTTCATCAGAATCACCAAGTGATGAAGGTGCTCTCCTGGATCAGCTTTATATGGCACTAAGAAATTTTGATGGCTTAGAAGAAATTGACAGAGCTCTGGGAATACCGGAACTCGTTAGCCAGGTATAGTGAAATCTGCATTACATACATTAGGTAGTGTGGTTAAAGGATAGCTTGTAAGATGGAGGTAAAATGTGTGTTGCAGAAGGGAAGTCAGTCTAAGAGCTTGCTGTCACCTGAAAAGCTTGCTTTAGCCCCAGCTTTATAATTCCCACATCTTCCATGCCACCCTTGCCCAGTTCTTCTGACGTTTGCTGTGCCCGTCTGCTTTATTCAGTTAAATTGACCCAAATAGAAAAATTAAAAGTTTTTGCTTACCTGGTGGTCAGAGGAACAACTCTGGGTGGAAGAAAGGTACAATCATGCAATCATGGCCAGAAATAGGACAAAGTGAAGAAGGAAAAAAGGTTATGTAGACTTAAGATCAGAGGAGCAGGATTAAGACCTTTGTATTACACTAACATCAAGCTTTTGGATAGGCAGAACTGTCATTTCACCTGTTTGTTGTTTTTTTTTCCCTTAGTTAATTAATGTGAGATAAAGGGTAGTCATTCTTCACCGTGAAGCAAATAATTTCATTCCAAGCACTTAGAATTATACATTTATTTTTAATTTGGAACATGCCACATTAAGTTGTTTGAAGTACTTTTTTTTCCCCACAGTTCTTTTTGCTAGCTTTCATTTGGTTCTAGTCCATTTCAGTCCTATATAGTGCAAAAAAAAGGTATCAAAAAAAACAACAAAAACAGCTTTTGAAGAAAAGCTGGTACTTGATGTTTCTGACATCAAAATTGTATTTCTGAATATGTGAGCTGTATGTGCCTCTATAATGATTTCATGTTCTCAGGAAAGGCTAGAACACCCATTTCACTTCCTAGAGTTCATTAGCAGCCTGGTGATAACTTCTGACTATCTCTGTGTTTTAGATACTACTTTTATCTCTCCACATCTATGCACTATCTGTAACTATGAAATAGGACTGATGAAATCTTGCTTTGGACATGTGAAAACTATTCCCAAAATTAACTTGGTGCAACACAGAACTCGGTGAAGTGTCATTTATTGGTGAACTTCAGTTTTGCACTGTGAAATTTCTATGCAGTATTATATAACTTTTGGAATACCACCGCCCAAAAATCTGAATAATGTTTTATTTCAAACTCAGTCTTAAATATATTTGTTTAATAAATATCTTAGTGGAAATGGTTAATGAATTTTACACATAACACAACTGTCACATTTTAGAATATGTTATTTTTTAAATATCCATCACACATTTTAGAAAAGCTTAAAATCTTTATTGCATGAAGGCAGTGAAATTTATATTGACTCGATTTTCAAGGACAGTGTGGAATAAGCTATAAAATTATTCTGGCAAGAGCAAATATTACCTAGAATAGAGTTTAGAGTTGTGTTTGCTCTTTATGCTAATGGGTAATCAGTTTGTGCAGAAGTGCCCTGAAAGAATTAGGCACTTTATTCCCATTAGCTTCAGTAGTAGTTTTAGGCATCTTTGTTTCAAGTTGTTATTTTGTCTAAAGATACTGATCAAAACCTACTTTCTCATCCTTATTCATTAGTAATGTCTTTGAATTTGTCTCTGATTCAATGGCAAAAATATCCTGCGATCGCTTTATTTACAGATTGTATTACAAAATCTGTCATTTCAAGCTCTTATTCATTAACATAATGATAAAATGGTTATGCTAAAAACATGACAAAGACTGCAAGTCATTGTTCTAAAAACAGAAGAGAAAAGAAGGGCGGAATTTGTCTCCATGAACATGTGTTGTAACGCCAAAATGCAATTATACTTGTTTTATAAGAAAAAGAAATGCAATAATAATACAAAGAAAAAAAAGTTTTACATAATTTGCTATGTAAAAGTGTTCATATGCTGGAAGGGTGTTCGTGCAGGTGGTATTAGTCTCAGACAATCACATGGAAACTATGTCCCACCAACTGCTTATGTCATCCCCACATTTCTGCAGAGCCAGGCTGTGGACCCAGAGACTTTCCCCGGCCAGGACTCGAGCATGCTGTTGGAGCAGAAGGCTCAGGTTTTCTCCCAGCAGTACACCGCTCAGGCTCAGATGGCTCAGGGCAGCTACGCGCCCATGCAGGACCCCAGCTTCCACGCTATGGGGCAGCGCCCTGGCTACGCCGCCCTGCGCATGCAGCCCCGGCCTGGCCTGCGGCCTGCCAGCATCATCCAGAGCCAGCCCAACCAGCTGCGGCTCCAGCTGCAGCACCGACTCCAGGCACAGCAGGTATGGCACGAGCCTCGCTGCATCGGCACACTCTGGTTGCCCTGCATGTATGCTTAGAACAGTTTCACTTTAAAGCCATAATGAGGTTTTCTGGAACAGCACCTTTCACATTCTCTGTTTTTAATCTTTTTTTTTGCAGCTTTCCCTTATTCTTTCTATAATATTGCACAATATTGTGCCCAGTATTTAAGCCTGCGGCTTGCTAATTCTTTGAGCGAGGCCACAGTGGCCACGCTTTTCTTTCATAGGTCTGTTTCTGTTTGTTATATCTTGACTCGGGTTGGATATTGGGAAAAATTTCATCTCAGAAAGAGTAGTGAGGCATTGGCACAGGCTGCCCAGGGAGGTGGTAAAGTCGCCATCCCTGGAGTTGTTCAAGAACCATGTATATATGGCACTGAGGGACATGGGTTAGTGAGCAAAGTGATGCTGGGTTTATGGTTGAACTGGATGATCTTAGCAGTCTTTTCCAGCCTTAATAATTCTATTCTGTGAATCTTCCAGTAATGTACATTATTTTCAATTGCATCCTAAGCTATTACCTACATCCTTTTTTTTTCTCTCTCTTTTTTTTTTTTTTTTTT